>VXAV01001266.1:406749-423160 GCA_013399715.1 Alectura lathami
CTTTTTTTTTTTTTGGTTTCTCAGAAAAACCCTACATATCGGCATAAAGTCAAGCATCAGTAATATTTCTGAGTGTGTGACCACTTCAGTAACTTCTGAAGCACAGTGCTTGCTACCTGGGAATGATTTCTTCCAGTCTTCCCTATTTTTTCCCTCTTTTGCTATATCCTGTTCAAGCATGGTTAAATTAAGTCCTTGATATGGCAAAGGTTGTAAGCATGTGATTAACATTAAACTGACCTTTCTGTAGTCTCAAAGTGGATTTCATCATGGGACTACTGAGGTGCTTAATGTTCAGTGCGAATTAAGTGCTCTGCCAGTTAGAAGGTTTGTTTGCCATGTTGTGCCTATATTACCACTGAAAGTTAAATTACCACAGTCTATAAAACACCTTGTAGCCCATTTCTTCTGGACGAAAGCAGCTATGCAGAATAAATTGCAGTTTCCGAAACATAAACACCCGCCCAAAGTGATTACGGAAAAAAAATGCAGGAAAACGGTTGTAGATGTATTTCCATTCCACTTCAGTAGCTCAATATTCACAGCATTCTGCTTGTTTCAGATGATTCTGTCTTGCTAATTTTCAGGACTCACCAACAACAATTACAAGAAAAAATGTCAAAATAACAGAAAGATAAAGCATCAGATGTGTCATTTGTCTATCAATAATCAAATCTAAAATACATCTCAGGTTGTATGTCGAAAATCAAGGTAAGAGATCTCTTAAACAGGCATATTCCTACTCTCTGAGCATCCTGCTTCAGATTAAGCTTAGAACACTTCAGCCATACATTAGAAGAAAGAGATGGAACAAATATGTGTATGCTAATATGGTCTTCCATACCACATTTCAAGTGGCATAAAAGCATGTCAAACTCTTCCATTTTTTGGCTGGCCTACAAGGAAATAGCATTAGTAAGTGGCAGAAAATCATTTCGTTCTGAGCAGTAACGTGACCCCTTGTTTTCAATTGTGTCAGAACTGAGAGCTCAAAGGGACAACTGGAAAAGATGGCACCCTAGAGACAGGTAGATCACATATTTTTTCTATCAATCAAATGGTCTTTCGTTGTACCCAGGTGGACTGAATTCCAGAATGTGGCTTGAATTAGAATTGCTGTCATAAATTTACCTTCAGCATTTGATAGGCGAAGTACATTTTCACGCAATAATTAGGATTTTTTCACTGATTGAAGACACTCTTCCTTGAGTCATCCAAAATACCTTAGAGTTAAGCAGATAAATTTGACTCAAACCTTACAGACTGGCTACTGCTGTGTTCCAAGGTATTCTGAAGTGGCAATGACCACTGTGAAGTATCCTATAAGGCATGGTAACCTTACTAAGAAATAAACACAGGTGAAGTCCTACCTGTGTACTGCACACCTGAGCAGCCCAGACTGATGTGCCAGCTGGCATCACCTGCACAGTTCTTTGAAGAAGCAAAGTGGCTGTATGTTTCCTCTATTTGGCATCTGGCAATGTTTTAAGATTAGTGTTTGGCTGACGCAATGCGGCAATCAATTAAACTGACATCAGTTTTACAGGAAAAGTCAGAAATGAGTTGGGAAAAACTAAGTTTAAATGGTTTGCTCCCAAAAATTAAAGACAACTAAGGGAATTGGCTGAAATTGCAATTTTCTTCAGATGTACTTAAAGGAAGCACCCAAATAATTACAAAAACCATCTGTGGCTGCATTCATACTGAAAGAACCCACAGCGCTGATCTTCCCCCTGGCCTGAAGCTGAGGTTAACAGGATTATGATGAACTCACAGGGACTCGTGTTGTCTGTGCTCCTTCCCTTGGCTGCCCCCTGTGCAGGCACCCACATATGTATCCCCATGTCTGGGGTGGCCATTAGCATCCCAAAATGTAAATTACAAAATCAATACTAACAGTGTGGCTGCAGATGGGGAGAGAAATTAAGGGTCGTGGGCAAGGGAAAGAGAAATTTGTGGCTGATATTTGAAAATAGATGGAGAGCTACTGGAGTAGATACACACATGGGCTCTTCCAGATGGCCGGGGCTGTAGAGAGGAGGGAGTTCAAACACCAACAGCTGTGGAATTTGTAAGGGAGTGGAGATGAAGTTTCTGGTAAAATTAAGGGATAAGTCCATGAGAGAGGTATTCAGACCTTTATCTGCTGGAAAGTTCAATAGACAACTACCTGATAATTCTGTCTTTTGGGCTGTAAAGTCTGACCCATTTCCCTGAGCTTTAAATCGAAAAGAGATAAAACAAGATGGTATTTATGCAGTAATGCTCCTGACAATGGGTAGGTGAAAATTTGCCATTAATTTCTCCTTTTGATTATGTATAATCAAGAACATATATGTTACATATAGATAGAGAGATGCACAAGAATCTTTGCACCTGGTCCGTGGGAGCACTGCAATCTTGTAAATACCATTTAGTGATATTTAATAAACCAGCCAAATTTAGACAAAAATCATCAACACCAGTCTGAAAGAAAGCAAGAATTTTCATTAAACAACATCTTCTGAAATCAGCTCCTTAAATAGGCAAAAACCCCAGTGCCCTGGCACACAAACTGGTGTTTTTCTTGGTGTTATCTGGATTGCGTCTTGGGCAAGGAAGAAAACTTGGGTTCTTCATTTAAGAATTATATGAAATTTAGCATCAATGAGTTATTTTTATATACATGTAATTGTGAATATATGTATTTAAAGGCTTCAAAAGTACGTATATACATCTTGCAAATGTGTGCATATATATACACAGATATACGTATAAGCTTGACTTTCAAGCCTGTTCCCTAGCTACCACAGGAAAGAAATCCTGCAACATTTTCAAAGCTGGGCCTCTCATCATAGGCTTCTTCCCTTTGAAGCTTATAAAAAGTCAGAAAAACAATTTTAAAGCAGTAGGGCTGGATTTTCAGGCTGGGAAAAATCACTGTAGCCCTGTATTTAAACAATATAAAAAGTCACAGATAGTTTGGCAATGGATTTACTCAAAGCCTAAAAAACCCCTGAGTTCACTATATGCCAATTCGTGTAAGGTGAAATTTGGTCTCACAAGACTTACATAGCTACTGACCTGCATGGGGTGTTGATATCACTCACTATTGCTTCTACTGCATTACTGTTGCCTTAGCTAGTGATTAAAAAAAAAAGTATACAGCCTACATTCTGTAATGTTGCTTCTGAATATCCACACAGAATTGCCTGAATCATACAAATATAGGATAATTACTGAGTCAAGGCATGACTGATCAGCAAACTTCCCAGAAATATAAAGTAAAATGGAGAGACAAAAGACACCTTAATCTAAATTAATTCAGACTGTAAGAAGGGGAAGTGCCCAGACAATAAGCCCCTCTGTTTCCTCTTCGTGAATTATTTGCAAGCAGATTATCTTTTAACCAAACACATTTGTTGTGCACAGCTATATACAATTAATTTCTGTAATTAATTTATGGTCTTTATTACTAAATGGTGAGCTGCAAATTTACAATACCAGTGGAGGAGATGCAGTTAGCATACATTCAGTGGGGGCTAGGAAATCTTCCTGTCAGTATTATGTTCACCTGTTCACTTTTCTGAGTTAACTATCTTTTCCCAGAGTTCTAGCACTGCCCAACACATTTGCCGTTCCCACAAACGCCCTGTATCTTTGGAAGGACTGGAAAGGGTTACAGCATTTGCTGCTGCCCTACTCAGCCCTCATCTGTGACCTTGGGCAAGTCCATCAGGAATCACTTGCATATTTAGGTTTCTAAAAACATTTAAAGACTCAAATCTTAGGGCAAGACTATATCATAGATTATATCCAACACGTTGATCCCCAAGCCGAGGCCAAGCAGCAGAATTAACCCTGCTCCCAGTGCCTGCTGACACAGCTGTGCTCCTGTGGGACCGAGCTATCTCCCTGCACTGAACCAGGGAAGACAGAAAGCTCCCAGAAAGCTGTCCCCAGAAGGCAGAGGGGGGACAGGATTTCCTCCTGCATGAGGCTACAAACAGGCTGCAGGGTAGCGGGGGGCGGGGCTTAGGTGTTAGTCTATTGGAAATCAAAGCACTACAAATTTTGCTACTTTCTACTACTTATTAAATCATTCTGTTAAGTTGTTCTGGTTTCTATTATTAATTTAATTGACCATAACATAAATAAAAGATGCACATGCATAAATCTATAAACAAAAGCAATATTTCACTACAAATGAGATAGTTTATGTAAAAAAAGCCATCACAATTAACATATTAAAACATTCATCTGAATGAATCTCAACTAACCAAACCATATATATGTCACTACTGTGGTCAGTGCAGGAATGCTGATTTACTCTGGTTCAACTTCTTCCTAATGATCTGCAGCCGTCGAACACGACACTTGCACACACTCTGCTTGTCAAAAGCTCTGATGCAGAAATCACATTGAGGACAGAAAGCAGGGAGGACTTGTAGCCACACTGGGGTTCTGCCAAAGTGAGTAGTAGTGGTGTGCAGCTGGGAAGACTAAGCTTAGAAGATTCCAGGCTTTCTAAGAAGATCATAGTATAAAATTAATTTAAATACATGTATTTTAATGTTTCCATATTAGGTTGGTAGCGTGGCCTCAGACAAAATTTTAAATGAACTAGAAAAAAATGTCATGACTTGTTTTTCTCCCCCAAAATGACAAGACTAGTACAGTTGTCACTTCAGCTTTTTACAAGACCTGTCTTTTCTGCTGCTGAGCAGCTAACCAAATAAACATGCTAAAAGACCGTTTTTGCATTTCCTATTTAACAAAAGCTTACACAGCAATTTAGCCATAGGAAGTCATCCAAACTCCCTCAGTCCTCTGTTCTTGAGAGAGAAGCCAAGGTCGTTAGGTGCCAAAAGACACATTTACAAAAGCAGCTACAGAGGTTGTGCTCTTAGGGAATTGGATGCCCAGCTTAATTACTGGTCTTGAAAATTGCTATCTCTATCTTAAGATGCTTTTATAACCTTGATGGTATAAATTTGGCCTAAAACTACTCCTGAAAATGGGATTTGGAGACATAATATGCTGTTGGCATTTTATCTAAGATCTCAGTACAGAAGAACAGGCACCTATTAGTGAGTAATCAAGAAAAAAACATGAATTATTCAGGGGAGCTCTGTTTCCCTTCCCAAAGGAAGCATTTACATCCCAAATCTGAGGCTGCAGACAAACAGGCTTGTGTGGTGCTGGGTCAGAACCACCCAAAGCTGTAGGAGAGCTATTGCTGCAACAGCCTCCTTCCTGGCATCCTTGGAAATACTCGCAGAGGTGGCTGCTCCCAGGAGGCATCTCAGGGGTTTGTTTTAAGAGAGGCAGTTTCTGTCCAGTTGAGTCCCCTCTTCCCAGATCACCCACCAAATGGACCTATTTATCTTCATTATCCAGAGAACCTAGATGGGTTTTAAATCCTCTGCCTTGGGGTAGGACTGCCCTGTAACTGTCCAGCCTCTGTTGGGAAGCCTACCATCAAGCCTACCATAGTTTCAATTTGTGTTAGAAGGTTAAAAGAAACTGTGTATGAGATAGCATCTAACACCCTTTCCAGCCACAGCAGTCCTGCCCTGATGTACATTTGGTTTCTAAAAACTAGATTCAGCTGATCAGCAGATAAGCTTGGGCATGGACATCGTCCTCCCCGAGGTGACAGGAGCCACACGAACTTGTGCATGACCGGCAGTGGAGGAGAGTCCCAAGTCATGTGCTACTGCTGCTCACCTGATCCTCTCCAGATCTTGCTTTAACAGTGACAGGAAGCACTTTCTTCACTCCTCAGCTCTGGCAAAGACAAACAAAAGGCTCCTAGACAAGACCTTAGAAGCTTTTTCCTCTCCTCACCTACAGGCTTGATGGCTTGTGCCGATATCTAATTAATTAATTAAGGTTAGTTGAGGTTGGGGCCTGGAATCTGAGCAATTAAAATTGTATGCTCCCCTGCTAAAACAAACCACATGTGTAAGAAGAGCTGCCAAGATGGGTACTAATGAAATCTGAGAATTTCTGCAGCTGCTGTGCATCTACCTCTCACTGTGTGACTCCAAGGGCTGGCACCAGCTGCGGGGCCACTTTGTGAATTCAGAGATGGCATGGACGAGGTGGAAAGAAGTCCTGCTAACTTTGGTTTTGTGAACTTGAATATCTGTTATTTCAATTTTAAAGCCCAGCTCTTAAAGTCAAGTGATTAGATACAATATCTCACCTTTGACAAGAGAGCCTTTGTGGGTTCAAAGATGAACTTGAAAATGAAAGCAGATTAAAGCTTGGAGGGTCAAAGTCAAGGATGGAAATAAAAGTTACCCGACACAGGCTTCTTTTAAAGATCACACACATTTAAACCAATTTTATGATTTTTGACTTACATAATTCAGCGGAGCAGGGGCAGAATTTGTAGTTCATGGAGGGACAATGGTGATCTGAGCTGTTTGAGCCAAGGGGAGAAAGATTCTGCCAGAGGACCTCTGTGGCGGCAGAGCCTGGTGAGGTAAGCTACCCCCAGCCCCCAGGCATCATTCACTACCTGGCTTGTTATAAATACAAATAGATAATTCCTGCTGCTAATGGCACAGACCTACCAGCTGTGAGGATTGTACTCAGCAGCTTAAAAATTAATAGCATTTTATTGACAGCTTTTTTTGAAAAACCTCTTCGTACTCTTCAGGCAAATGAAGACAAGCTAGAGAACATCCTAAATACTGCTATAAATCGAAGATGAGCATGCAGCTCATGGACATCATATGGCCACAGCTTGACAAAGCCCTCAGCACTCGGGTGTGGATGGATCATGCTAGTTATCGCTTGGATTTTGTATCATTTCCAGGAATTACCATATTTTGCACTTAATGAATCTAGACTTGATTTTAAGTGATCCAGAAAGATTTTAGAAATCAGTCATGAAAATATCTCAGAAAGAGCTCTCCCCCAACAAAGCACTGGAGAAATGCTAGGTGTAATCCAGGCAGTGGCTAGAAATGTTGTAATCACCATATTTCATTCCTATTAGTTTCATTTTAGACTTTCTAAGAGATAATAGATTAGAGGCCATTTAAATAATTATACTGGATGTGAAAATAAGGTAGCCTTGACAGTACATCCCCAGACATACAATTTTAAATAAGTTTTTTCAAATAACAGAGTTATTGGCTGTAAAAGATTTATGTGACCCACTAACCTCTGCAGTGTCATGCATTTCATCCAATTAACTCAATGGCAGTCAGCCTGCTAGATGGCTAACTTATTTACCAACAAATGCTTTTTATTGATCAGAAAAGCAAAAGCAGAAATTTAAAAAGCCAGGAATTTTCTAAGTAATGCAGTTACCTAGAAAATGGTTTTCAATGATTTACAACAAGGACAAGCAGAGCCTCAGTGACGGTGGAGCACAGAGACCCACCGTGGGAGCCAACCTTCCTGGCAAAACCAAGACTTGGAAGAACAATCTCAGCGATTTGAAGAGCCTGCCCCAGATCAGACCTGGAACTGCTCTGCCACAAAAGCAGCCCAGCCATGCTTTCTCCATATCAACTGCTGGCACCAGGAGGAAGGGAAGGGAGACAGGAGCCTGCGGGAGGTACCAAGGCCAGCTGGTACCCATCGAGGGCAGTTTTAGGGGAAGCACAAAGGAGGTGTGTTTCTTTCTTGCTTCATTTGAGTGGAATCTGGTAATTAGGAAATATTTTGTGAAATAAATCTACTTTTTCATGGATTTCAGCTCTTGCATCCCTGAAGCCCATACCTAAGGCTAACAAACTTCCTTCTGTGAACCAACATTTCCTCAGGCCAGTTTCACTCCTAGCTGGATTCCCTTTCCCCAGCTATTGATGCACTGGGCATAACATGGAGACATAACGAGGCCATGAGCAGGTCTCTGAATGAACGCTGCTGGTGAACTGCCTCCATGCCACATTCAGGGAGTTCACAGTGGGTGAAAGCAGGAGGCTGTGACTGCAAAACCTGCTGATCACTCTTCCTCTACGTGGGAAGGCTGTAACTGCTTTACAATAAGAAGCCTGGGTAGAAAAGCCATTCATTAAATTCACATGTACAGCTCACATCTACCGCCAAGCCTGCCCAAGTTTTTATCCCTTGAGTATTTTGTGATTGGTACGGCCATGGACAAAGTTAAGGGAGAGCTTGAATGCTGTTTACCCTACAGTGCCTCCTGGGTCTAGAGTAGTAGGAACTAATGTCCCTAATTCTTTCTTCACTCGTCCTTGGCACACAAGAGAGGTCTTGATGCTTGAGAGGCTGTTTGATTTACTTTTGTGCACACTTGTAATCCTGAGTGAATTGCTGAGAAGAGCTAGCCATAAGAATATATTTAAATATGGGACTAGGATGAGTAAGCATGCAGCCAGAGCAAAACATCAAATGTGAAGAATATTCAATGTACACGTTAGCAAAATAATAAACCAGGACGTTCAAGCTGACATCTGTACAGATGGTTTTCCTCAGCCAAAAGTTTTCTTTGTTCTGATACACAAAAAATTAAAGCATTTTACTAAAGAATCTTCTGGTTTACAATGTAAGCTATTCTAGAGAGGAATATAAAGGTATTGGCTGCTTCTTTGACAGTCTATACTTCAGAGTTATTTTTTTAAGGTATAATGTTTGATGCCATATTTCCCTAGAGATAAAAATCCCGATGGTAATCCTGACAAAATCCTAAAGGGATAAAAAGCAATGAAGAGGATTTCTTACAGTATATTATAAATCCTTTTAGAGAATATCTTGCTTTAAAATGATTCAGAAAAAAAAAAATAGAAATATGGTAGTGCTACTTAGAAATCCTTCGGCAAGATCAAGGACACTTCAGAGAGCTGCCGCTTCCTAAGGCGAGGGGATAACGCTGAGCAGCACATTTTGCTGGTCACTGGGCCAGTGAGCCACCAGGTACCTAAGGCCATGATAAGAAAAGGAGAGATCATTTGTTCTGTGCTGTCTGTAATCCCATCTTCCAGAGAACGCATCGAGTTCTCCCCATTAGGTCAATAAGAAGATAAGACAAGATCATGAGAAAAAGTGATGTGTGCAGTTGCAGTAAATGAGGTCTTCAGAGCAAACAGCAATTTTGAAATGGAAGCAAATAGCAGAGTGCAGTACATTTGGCTGATTTCTCCTGTAACAAGGGCAGGTCTTCCTTAAACCAATTTTTCTTGTACCACAGATAATTTCCACTTAGTGCTCTGCACAAGGTTCAAGGCCTGATTTTCAGGCTTTTTTTTTTTTTTTTTTTTTCCCACAAGGTATTTGTGCCACATGAGCATTTTATATTTATGAGATTTATAATTTCAATGGTTGTTTTAGAACACTTGCAGTTTTGATCCGTAACTTGGAGGTGAAGGAATGCACACGTTTACACCCAACCTCAGCATGCACTTGTGGAATACAACAGCTTCTGCTGAAAAATGGACACGTATGTTTAAAAAAAAAAAAAAAAAAAAAAGATAAAACTGAAGTAACTTCATAAAGTTTCAGACACACTGCAAATATGTAGTTCATTCTACCAAATCAACAGGCAAAGGACATACCTAATATTATTCATCCGCTAGATTTAGAATGAATTTGATGTGGAAACTCATTGAATGACATAGGGAGTGGGGGGAAGTAATAGGGGTCATTGCACCTTGTGTCACCAAAGGCAGAACAAGAGCTATGATTAATAATTCATTACATTCAATTATTAATTTATCAAAGAGGCTACCTTCTTCAGTCACCTGGGTTTTAACAGGGGTAAAATCAATTGGATTCCGAGGGAATCGATAAACCCACTACATTTAAATAAATAATTTTACAAATTCTGGAGAGTTTTAAGCCCATTTATAGCCTCCTGGAGCAGAAGTGTAACACTCGTTAAATTCTGCAGGCTGCAAAGGAATGATTACCAGCCTTTATCGGCAGCAGTGGTACTGCTTTATACACAGTGAGTAATTAGAAAAGAGAGCCCTCTTCTGAAACATGCCTGTGACAAGAGGCTGGAAAAGGCAGGAAAGTGTCCCAGGGACAGGCTTAGAAAAATGATCTTGCTAAACTGTAGGAACGGACTGAAATCAAGAAAATGAAATTCATGGAAGACAAGTGCAAATTGCTGCAGTGCAGAAGGTAAGCCAGATGTGCGGACACAAACTAGGACACAGCTGGCTCTGGAGGTACAGTGCAATGCGAACAGAAGTGAGGGATGACTGGCAGGTTTTGTGGATGTCTGCACAGGGTCAGGGCTCACAGAGACGTCCCTGACCCTGCGTGCGGAGAAGCAGAGGGCTGAAGCAGGCTCCTCCAGGCAGCCTTTGCCCTCCTCCCTGTGCAGCCTTCTGCTCTCATTCCAATGTGGAAATTTTCCTTTTGTGCAGATAGCCCGATCCCCTGATTGGATTTACCCTGAAATATTTTATTCAACAAATTTGATTTTAACTTCTCAGTGAGGCATTATGGGATAGCTCCAACCTGTGTGTGTGAATAACTTCATCCCTGAAATCATTTCCCTAACCCTAAATCTAATTTTTACCTGCAGCATGCACTGCGCAGGTTGTGGAGCCCGTCCGAGGCGGAAAGGCACAGGAGAGATATGTAAAACTATCCCAGATGTGTGGGGGAGCAATAGGTAAGAGGAGACTTCAGAGTGACCACACCATGAGATTCAGCCTGAGAAGTTAAAGGTGCAAGGGGCTGCTGCTGCACCTCCGTGAGCCACCTGACCAGTACCTAAACCACGTGGTCACACCCTGCTCTGAAGTTGAGGAAAGATATTTAAAGAAGGGATTGTTATCTAAAAGTAAATTCCATTTATCCTCATTGTAACTGCACTAGCTTCTACTCAGCACATTCTTCATACCTAGTACAATGATTTTTTAGAAGTCACTCTCACTCACATTTTTAATTCAAAATGAGAATGTACTGTGTAGGAAATTAACACTGTTTTTCTGCTGTGTCACATAAAACTTGTTCCATATTCATGCATTAGCTTATTACTGATAGGATAAAAGTATTACAGACACTGAAAAGCCATTTGTTTCAGAAATACAGCAAACATTACTCCTTACAATAACTACCTTGACTACTAAAACATACAGCAACACTCATAAAAATCTTGTATGGGGCACTGCAATCAGTTGCCAAATAGATTGCATATTAAAGATAGATAACGTCTAGTGAAGTAAAGTGCTTTGTGTTGAAGTGGAAAAGCTTCCTAAGTGTTTATGAATAACCCATATTGCAGAAATCTAATTAATCAAGGCAGTCACCTACTTAAAAAGTGATTCAGGAGTCGTGTCTCAGAAGACATCTTAAGCACGTAAAATCATTTGTGTGTGTCAACCTTCTCCACCTCATCTGGAGAAGGTTGTTCCACCAGGAGATCTGCTCAGGAACAGTCAGTCTGCCCAGAAGAAAACAAGGGCTGCAAGGGACTGAAAAACAGCTCATGAGGCATCTCCATCACAACATGTGCATTTGGTGAGGCCAGGCTTTGGGTCTGGACCATGAAAAGATCCAGACACAGCCTCTCTCTTTACCTGTACCTGACTGCTACCTACAGATAGGAGTAAGGAGTCCTCAAAACCTGAAGATAACTTAGAGTAAGATTTGAACACATCACAGAGAGGAAACATTATTATTTAATCTTCTGGTTTGTTAATACTGCACCTAAATTAGTGTTAACTATATTTTATGCAGGCTGTTATTAGTACTCATAGTAAAGGCATTAATATTATTTCAATATTTAGAATGTTAATGGCTGAATGATTTCATATCCTACCAATATTATAAAAATTCTATTGGCCAATTGACACCATTCTCCAACTATGTACATTCATTGGAGATAACGGATAAAATTGTTTCGCCACTAAGCTTTGTTTATGGGTGTGGGTAAAATCAGTATTTCACCCAGGGCTTTTAATTTGGTGAGTGAAGCTGAGATGGTAAAGCAGACAAGAGTGGTATATAACAGATATTTGCCTTGCTTCTCGGAAGAATATTGGAGAATTTGGGAAAAGCAAAACAGGTTTTCGCTGCTGTTCAGGCAACACTTCCAAAAGATTTGTGCTGAGCAGTAATACCGAGGGCATAAACGTGCAGGCATGAACACAAACAAAATAAATGTTGCTCCCAGAGTCCAACCTGAGTTTGGAGACTTGAACATGGAGAACAGGACCTATTTCCAAAGCAAAAAGTGCACATCCACTTGTTTGCTGTTGTTCCTAACTTAGCTATCCTGCAATACTAATCCAAGCATAAGCTGTTCACAACAGCATTGCCTGTAGTCAAGCCGCAATTCAGCTAAGATCTGTCTCCAACCTCCCTGTTCCCAGTGTCTTTATCTGTAATGAAGAGCAAAAACTCTGGACTGTGGTTCAGATTCTGAAAACCAAAAGCTGGTTCATAGAGAACTGACATCTGAAGGAGCTATTGAGTTCAGGTAACAAGGCTATTGATACCGTATTTATAACACAGCAGAAACAGATGCTCATTCAACATATGGACACATATTTATGACCCAGCTAGACCCCATACACTTATGCAACTATTATATGTAATCAGAAAAAGGGATTGTTTCAACCTGTGTTTGAAATCTGACCTGAAATTGCATGGCTTATTAACCAGAATTCTACTAGAGTACCTCTGTAGCACACAGCTCTTTGCAGTATATGAAAATATCACGCAAGCAACAAGAAAATCCACTCACGAGGAGTCTGTGTTGGAGGATGAGGGAGCTTGTAGTTGTTAGTTAATAAAGACTCAGGGGAAAATCATTCATAGCTTATTTCTAACCATCACAAAATGAAAAGTCTGAGACATTTAGCAAACCTCCAAACTACATTTTAAACTCTCAAGTTATGAAACAAATTACTCCACATTGAGTCACTACTGAGAGGAAACTACCTTTAATGCTAGCAAAAATACAACCATATTGCAGAAATTCTTTACATCTGCAAAGTACGTTACTTAAATGATAATTGTCTCCTATGAAGTGCTTTTACTCTTAGTCACTATTTGCTTTATCTATTCTGAGTCATATTAAGCTTAGTATCTCAGCTGCAGAACATTTCTTTACACCATTTGTTAAAGCATCTTTAATAGGCCAATTTCAGCATCCGTCTACTGTAACTTACTAAATGGCTTTTATTTGTTAAATGGTACAGTTTAGATGAAACACACACTTCAACAAGATGTGTGGCTGCACTACTCCAGATGCCATATTACCAGCCAGAACAGCTTTCTCCAAGATCTCTGTGCCTACCAGTGAGGTGAGAGCCTGGAGTCAGTGAGCTCAATTTTGAATCCTTACAGTGGTAAAACTTCTGCCAAATTGCTTGGAACTAGAATTGAAATTTGACATTAGAATACAATTTAGTGGGTTTTATTCCAAAGAAGCAGAAGTATTTCTTCAATGTTTCCATTTGTAAACAATAATCAACACCCATAGATTAAAAGGTCAAATAAATACTTCATTGACCTGCTTGGCACTTCAGTTTCAGCCATGGATTCTGCAGCAATACTTTGTATGGACGTGAGACGCTGCAATAAAGCAAATCATTTGCTGTGTGTACAACACGGAGTTCAAAGTACAGCAAGTCCTGCTGGTTACCTGCTATAGTTCTCAATGGCTCTCTCCAGCTGCTTTGCAGTAATCAAACCATTTACACTCCCAAAATTACATGCTACAAGTGGCTTTGTAGAAAACCAATCAGGTCCAATTTATCCTAGAAGACTTTTAGTCATGTATAGCAATGCAATTAAGTAAAAGTCCAAGCTCCAAACATATCTTTTACAGCATTTCTTCAAATTAGAGTCCAAATTTGTTGGGCAGGCTCCAACCCCACACAAACTGATCTTTCTTTGTTGATTTTGTGGTGTTTTTTGTTCCCACATCCATCTCCCTTTTTCCTCTTGGCTCCTCTAAATACGTGATACTTTAAAGCAATTACATCCAAGAATTCATGGTCTTTTCAGTCTCTATTAGGGGAAGGAAAGAGAAATATCACTTCAGCTGACACTGCTGAAGGGACACTAACTGTTCCATTAATGCCTAGAGAAGGCATCTCCACTGAGAGCTGCCAACAAGCGAAGACATCTTGAATTCAATAGTAACTTTCAGGCACTAACTGCAGATAATTTGGTTAACTTTGTTATTTATAATTTAATTCCCAAACCTCTATCCAAACATCTCTGTTTCTGCCTGCAGGAATCTTTGCACAGGAGTGAAGTAGGAGATATATGGTTGCATGAGCTGCTGAAAGCTGCTTACATCTTTGGATTTGTTTGACTTCTAGACATTCCAGGCATAGTCCTACGCCCTGATCACCACCTAGCAGGGTGGGGTCAGAAGCAGCCACCAGTGACAGCCCTGGGGAGAAACAGCCAAAGCAGCAGGTGAGCTAGAGAGCAGATACCTGCAGTTAACTCCCCGATGGACTTTGTTTTTGTGGTGTTTATTCATTCCCCATTAATTAACTCCCATGGGTAATTAAAAGGAATGTTAACTCTGTGCCCAGTTTTAATAAGTCAGCAAAAGTTGCATTTTTTTTTCCTGTTTCAGTGCATCACAGCATGTTTTGTAGTTGGCCAAAGACTGACACATTGCTTTTCATGAAGGACAGAGATTTACTGACTTTTGATGCTGAACTAAGTTGTTAGCCCTAGCTATATCTTTCTACTGTTCTCTCCTGCATGTATTTTCTCTTTAATTAAGTTGTTGGAGGTCATTGCACATTGCTGAAATCTCTGCAGGGAAAAGAGCCTCTCTATGTTTTGGTGCATTTTGGATCTCTGACTCCTCTCTTCTTCTCAGTGAAGTCAATGTTTCCTTAAAGGACAGAACTATGAAATGGGAGTTAATTAGTAAATAAGTGCAGATTTTGTCAGGTATCTTTTTAAAAATAGCTTACCTTCTTTATCATTCAACACAGCCAAGCACTTAAGCACGTGCTTATCTTTAATAGCTCCATCGAAATCAATGGAACAACTCACACAACAGCCAGATACTGATCAGGGGTTTACTCCAATAGATGCTGTAAGTCTTATGATTAAAAATAATTCCTGCTTTGGAGCTGGAAAGCATTTGTTCTAGCCTGCTGTTTGCTGGTTTCTTCCATGAATGTCTTCTTGATTAGAACTTCATAAGCACCGCAATCTCCGTATGAAATATTTGGAAGATACACATTTTCTATGTACCCAAGCAGTGCTTTTCTTTAGTATTGGATGTGAATGCCAAGGCAACTTTATGCTCCTTTTGTACACAAATGCTCTGCTGCCACATGCCTGCAATGTTCTCTGGCAGGTCTCAGGAGTGCCAGCGCTACAAAGTACACCTGCTGTGGCCATCTCCATGTTTTCTTTTCAGTTTTTGTTGTGGTTCAAACACATTCTTCTGATTACTGCCTAGCATCCTTCAAAGAATTTCATCTTATTGAATGGATCTGCTGGATTTTTAACTACATCCAGCTCTTTTGCCAACAGCATAATCTCAGCTACTTTTATTGTTCTCTTTATTTAGGTCCTGACTCCATCTCTTTAACCCATGCACTCCTTGCACTGTTAAGCCTGTTTTTCAGGCAATAAGCTGAAAACAAACAAACAAACTAACTAAAAAACCATAGCTTTTTTTGATGTAGATACAAAGGGTGAAGTCTCTGCGCTCAAGAGCCCAGGAGCCTATGCTCAAGAGTGCCCACTTTCCACTGCTATCCCTGTTCTCACATGCTGGAAGGCAGAGCCTGCTATGGGAACACACCCTCTGGGTTTACCCAAAGCACCAGGTCAAGCCCAAACTGTGACAGTCCTTCAGCAGAGCTCCTCCAAGCCTGTCTGTGTGATAGATGAGCCCGTCATAACCTTTTCCACATATCTTCTCCACAGTCTGCCGTATAGAAGGGACTCACTTTAACTATGTGTTTTCATATTTCTAGCTAGTTTTCCAGCATATCTTTTTCTGACAATTTTGACTCCGGATTTCTCAGACAGGTTTTAGCCACCTCCAGGCTACAAAACTGAAAATTTTCATGGTTGGAAAATTACAAATGAGAAAATTCACGTGTGCAGACTGACTCTACAATAAGGCTTTTTCCTGTTATTTTGCTGCTTCAGAGTGAGACAATCTGCATAACCCCTCCCATAATCAAAAAAGAGATTTGCTGCTGTTGAACAGAAAATGCAAATCTTGATTCTGTTCTGAGAGCAGAAGGATTTGGTGTGAATTCAGTTAGATAGGCTTTTATGACATTGTAATATACAACTCAAAAGAACTCATCAAGTTGATCTAATCTAAGCTTCTCTACAGAAAACTCAAATAAGCTTGAATTCTTGGATTAGTCAATGTTTGCAGCTACTTGAATTACATTTCATATATACATAAAGTGAACGTATGAATCTCAGCAGTTAAGTACTCTCTGCTATCAATTTCTTTTTTCTTTTTTTTTTTTTTTTTTTT
>VXAV01001266.1:423178-444568 GCA_013399715.1 Alectura lathami
TTTTTCCTTAAGAAAAGAGGAAAACATATTTAAACTCATCACTCTAAGAAGTAGTATCTGGCTGTGATCAGATATAATAAACTGAAAGAAAAGCAATGGCCATATTTGCATCCATAATCTTTTTTTATCTTGACACTGAAGGCTAATTGTCAAATCAGTAAATATGGAATGAAGTATAGTGTATGTGCCTGAAGGTAACGTATTTGCTAAATGGCGTAACAGCAGCCACTGCTTGCTGTTTTGACAAAGATATACTCTTGCTGTCTCATAGCACATTTCTGTAGGAGATAATTTTGAGTAGTCTCTGTCAAATAAAGTTAGATTTAATGCAGCCACAATGACAGTAATAAAGGAAAAGCATTGACGTTTTCTTCTTTACAATTAGATGTTGCCACTGATATCCAGAGTGAAGACACTGTTGTCCTGAATAGTGACTGTTGCTCGAATGCTCATTGTGTTTCCTGGAATCTGTGTTGTCCCTGCGGGTATGCAGCACACACGAGCAAGCGATGTACTTGTGACTGAACTGTCATAAATCTATAAAAACGTGAAAGAACACCACCAGATGAACCCCACCTAAATGCGTAGCAAGTGTATCCCTCTGGTTAATACCCCACTGGTTAATATCCAGTGTATGCCACTGGTTATTTGTATTATATTTCACATTTTAAGGGAAATAGTAATGTGTTGGGCTCTAGGAAAGTGATTTTAACAGCCTAAAAATTATCAAATTATTAGGGGATGAGATCACATTTACCATGCATATATTCAGAGACCACATATACCTGTATGTTTTATTCTGTGTTTTTCAAAGACAACTTTTTTTTTTTTTTTTCCTCCATTTATCTGAACCAGGTTATCAGTTGAAGCAATGAAAAATAGACACTTCATTACACGAGCGCCGTGACAACCCAGTCAGAACAGGGTCCCACTGTGTTGTGGGATGTACGAACATAGCTAAGGGCAGCCTTGCTGCCTGCAATACTCACTGCTGGCTTTAACTCAGAGCAGACCCAGGGAGCAGAAGATGTGTAGACGCAGTTTACATGGAGGGAATATGTAATGATGCATTTAGTGATAACAGAAATCCTGCCATCCCCAGGCATCCCATCACATCAAATGCCGCAAAGACCAAATTGGTCTGCCCTCACTGCAGCCCCAGCAACTAGGAGATGCAGGTACGGCCAGAGAGACAGAGATCACTTGGCCACGGCTACGTCCGAATTGTCTCCCCGATGATTATTTAGCCCCCGGGGATGTTCTTCTAGACTGAAAACAATAAATAAAGATATGTATATGACTTGTTTCTGGAGTGAAACAGCTTAGCTGCTCCTAAGGCAGACATCCTACTGGTTGGTGGCTCGAAGCAATTTGCAGTACTATGTTCAGCTTACGCATATCCTATGTAAATACAGAGAACGAGAGGGATGGAGACAAAGAGACAGAAAGAGAGAATATAAAATGCAACTATAAATATTGTAAATCCTGCAGCAACTAGGCAGCCTCCTTTCATGCCGAAAGCTAGAGAGATGGAACTGATTAGCTCTCGCTGAGGAAAGGATATTGATGTTTAATATCCTTCCGAGGCTGTTGGATTCAGTTATTGGATTCAAAGCAGGACACCTGATGGTATAGACAGTAGTATATAATGAGGTTTCCTCTCCTAACAACTGAAAGTCCACAAGAAAATTACCAGCTCCAGCTTAGAAATGAAGGTGCTCCTTTGCTGACTGAGAATCATTTATTTATGAAACAATTTTAGATTAGTTGCCACTTACAATATCAGGGAAAATCAGCACACTTCTTATGTAAGTCAAACTAAAGTTCTCTCTCTCTGCAGTGGCATTCAGAGCTGCCCTACTGTTTTTTTTATCTTTTGGGTTGAATTTGTTTTGTTTGTAAAAATGACAGCACATTTTGTGAAGCAAGATTTAGCCAACCAAAAGATAAAGCGTATCACTGAAGGCATTATCCAAATGCCTCGTAAACACTGACAGGCATGGGGCATCAACCATCTCTTTAAGAAACCTGTTCCAGTGTTTGACCACCCTCATGGTAAAGAAACTTTTCCCAATGTCCAGTCTGAACCTCCCCGGCGCAGTTCTGTGCCGTTCCCACACATCCTGTCCAGGATCCCATGGAGCAGAGACTGGCATCTCTGTCAGCTTCCCCACCTCTGGAAGAGGTTTAATTTTTTAAAAGTTGAAGTTATCATGTGACATTTTAAAAAGGAAACTAACTTTTTTTCTTTCAAGTCTGTTTTAATTATTCTAAGTAAAGTCAGAATATTTTTTAAAAAAATTATAGAAGTTTAACAACCTTAGAAATACAAAACATCATTTTTGTTCAAGCAAAATGTTTTAGGCAACCTAGAATAACATTTTGGTTCCTAAAAATATTTTGCTCCAGAATGACTAAAATGAAAAAAAACACCATCAACAAGAAGAAAACAAAACAAACACAAAAAGAACAAAACAGTTCAGCTGGCAAACAGACCTATCAATTATTTACACAGCTCTAGGAAGAGCAGTTTGTAAGCTCTCTACTACCATTTTTATTCCTAGAGTATGTTTTCTAGCAACCAGACATCACACCTGGTTTCTGCTTCAAATCAGAGGACAAAGTGATCATACAAATGACAACTGCAAAATAATCGGCAAAATGCACCTGTTGCAGATTGTGGGACTTTGGGAAACAAGTACTTGTATACACAGTTGTACTTACAACGTACATAAATGTTGTTTCATTGTGTTTTGATCTTGCAGTGCCCTGCTAACTTCACTAATATCCTCCATGCATTTGTTGCTAAACACTAGCTCAAAAGAAGACTTTTCGGCATAAGAAGCAAAGAACAATAATTTTCTACTCATGGCCTGCAATCCTCCAAATGGCAACTGAAAATAATACAGCCTAATCATATCTCTGCATAAAGCAGTTTTATTACTTAATGCACTACTCTAATTCTTTGCTTTCAGATAAGACTTGAAAATTAATATATGGCAAATTTACACCATACAATCTGGGAGATATTGAGTGAAGGATTTTTTTTTTCAGTTTGACTTGCCCTATCTGAGTTGGAGGAATACAATCTGTTCAAATATCACAAAGATCAACAGCCTACAGTAATAATAAAAGTTATATAGCACTGGCCTTGCCTAACAACATAATTCCTTCAATCAGAAGTCATCAAACTTAAAAATGTGTTTCAAATTATTTTCAAATTTGAAATTTGACTGCATTAATGTGCACCAAGTTTTATACCTCACTGGAGACAATGCAGAGAGCCATATCCAGTCATGAAGTGCTACAGTGCATGATAATGTGTGGCTTCCAGTTCATTACATCCTAATGTTACAACATTGTTCTTCAATAGCTGGGCATAATTAGGGGCTCAAGGTGCTATATTGCCACATAATGAAGTCCAATTAATGATCATTAACCTCTGACTTCCTTCACACACTTGATGGACAGTGAGCATCTTGGGGAAAAAGTGTAAAGGTGAACTTGAATAAGCTCAGTTCAGTGGATGACATTTTGAGGAGTTAAAGATACTTCCAAAGAAAATTTACATCTGACACAGCAGGGGATGCTGACATACTGATTGACAAATGGAAACGTTATATGAGATAGTCATGCTGGCTGAACATTTAGAGTGAGCTATGCTGAAACATTTGCTTTTTGTATGCGTACCATTACTACATAGTTAGTTTATGTTAAAAATAAAGTGCTGTAAATGTTGCATTAGTAATAAAATATGCACTAGATATGTGTTTTATTGGTTTTATTTGTGTAAGAATAAATAACACCGCATCCATGCAAAAATGATACAGAAATAATATACCTAGACTAGGCACAGTGACAACCTGTAACTATCTGATGGTGAAATTAATGCTGAAATCCAAGTGTAGAAGTCTGTGCCAACCAAGATTCATTCAAGTAATTAATGCCAGTGCTTAGATATAGTTTAGACTTTTGATGTTCCTTTGAGATGAATAAAACCATCTCTGCATATTATATGCACATACACATGCAGAATTTCTCCACCGTAATGTGAGACATGGTGACTTTGCAATTACAGAAACGTTAGCAAACTCTCAAGAATAATGACACATTTATAGAAAACTGCAGAGCAGAAGTAATTTTCCGTTGTGATTATGCCCTTTTTTCCCCTATAAGTTACATATCTTTTTTTTCTCCCCAGCGATGACCATTTTGTCACCTCCCGGTGGTCAGTCCATTTTCCGATGTGCCTGGCTCCCTTCGGGAAGAACCACTCCCAGAGGGGTCAGCACAGGGGTGCACCACACTGGGGAGCCAGGGGCTGTGTGCTCTAACGAAGCCCAGGCTCTCCTGGAACACCGGAGTTAGTCTGAATTTCTGCATCTCTGCAGTGCCCCTGACCTAGGCACCCAGGAATTCTACTCTGGAGCTATTAGACACATTAGACACACAGGGCAAATTTTACTTAGAATAAAATAGAGCACTGCAAAGGAAAACAAGTACAGAAAACCCCAGACATATGGTACCCTGAAGTTTGACTCACAGAAAGTATATATGGGAGATGGGGTAGGAAGTAACATTTGGAATTTCCTAGAATCAGCAGTTCCAAGTCAGCAGCAAGGTGCTGTGACTCCTTGCAAGAGCCCTCGCTTTGTGTGCCTTTACCTCATACAGGCTGGCTGGCTCAGGCGTGGCCCAATGCACAAAATTTTCTTCTGAGCTAAGTGAGGAATAAGGACGCACGGAATAAAAACAGCAGTGCAAGAGGGGAATCACTGTGTAATTACTGCAGAGCTTCAGCTCTAATCCAGGCTGTCAATAGAGTGTATATTATCACAGCATCAAACTTCTGGGAAGATACCGTGCTGTCCTGAAATTCAGCTGGCTTTCTCCGGGATAATAAAGCCCTGACACCATAGAGAACCCCTATTTTGTTGTCAAAAATAACCACATTTAAGGGGCCAGAGGAGACACAGATCCTCGCCCAGTGCACAGCAGAGCAGCACTTTCATGTCAGCAGGTTTCCTAAAGCTCTGACCATCCCCTCAACACAGCATTCACCATTACTCCCATGTGCAAATCTCTGCTACAGAAGGTGGAGGAGACTGCATGTATCTTTAATAATCAAATATCTCAATAGTTACAGAACATTGTGTAAAAGCCATTTCTTCAGTTCAGCAAGGACTAAGTGGCAACAAGGGAAAGGATGGAGCAGAAACAATGGCAATTAAAAGCAGAAGGGATTAAAAATATTCCCAAATGCCTCAAAAGTAGCAGGAAGAGAAGACCAGTGCTAGTCTTAGCTTCTTTCCATGGAAGCTGAGTCTGGACATAGAAACGGTAGCACCCAGGCAATATTTCTTTGATATTTACATCACACGGTGGTGATGTAAGTCTGGGGGGAAAGGGATCACACACCACTTAGCAGATAACAATTACCCCACATAAACATAGGCAACAAGCACATTTATCTCAGACGCACACAAACAAGCCTGCTGGCACACATAATGCACTCCACAAACCCAATTTGTTTTCACTTCATTATTTTTGAATACATAGAGAGAGTTCTGGGAATGCATGATGTTGCTATGCCAAATTCTCCAGAAGTACAAGTTCTTTTGGTGCTAACAGGAGCCTTTATACCATTTTCATTCTAATTTTCCACTATAGCACTGCCAAACACCATTTAGCTTTGCTCAGAAAGTTGAAGCTTTTGTCAGCAAAGCCCCAGCATCACTTATTTTTTTCTTTATTCCTGTGAGCAGCCACATAAATCCCAGATGTTCTCTATTCTGCATGAAGTAAATATTGAAATTGTGCTAGGAGATATTCAAATGGAGCTGACAGAGATGTGAGCCTGATACCCAAACTGTACTGCACTTGAAACAGTTCTATCAGCAACTGCCCACTCTGGCAGCGCCGCATATCCGCTGTCTGCAATCAGTATGGGGTGCCATAGATCTTCCTAATCACCTTTCTTTCCAGTGACAAATATGAGCAAGTAAAAGCTAAGGTCAAATGAAAGTACTAAACACCTTCAATACAACAGGAAAGTTACCTTATCTCAAAATACAAAGCTCAGTATCTGGTAAGATTGAGTGATGCAAAGCATTTTGGGTCAGAGGTTTGTCAAAATAAAAGGATGCAAAACGCCTTCAGGTTTTGTTGGGAGCTAGAGAAGACTGCTCTCTCACCTGAAGCATCGTCTGTGAGTTCAGCTATCGACAACTCAGATTCAGCCATGATGGAAGAAGTATCTCTTGCTATTGCCACATATAACTGGTGTTTAAACGGTAACAGAGGTGCAGTCCCACGGGGACGGATGCCTCACCAGTCAGCACACTCTCAGTGGAGACCAGCCCTGAGGGATGCTTCTTCCAGCCAGGAAGGTCCTCTGGGGCTGGGCCACCACAGGCTTCATGAGCTGTCTGAAAACTGTGTCCCATCTCAGGGCAGCTGCCAGGACTCAGAGACTCTCAGGACTGGCCTGTAAATGTCCCCCAGTTTCATCCTCTCATCCCCACCCTTGCCTCAAAGCATGGGGCTGGAAGTCCCTCCCCAGCTCGTCAGCCTCTGCGAGGGTTCCCTCACCCAGCTCAGCACGTACACAGCCAGCTAACCTGTTTGCACATTAGATCAGCATTTTCTGGGGCTGATAACTGCAGGCTGAGGTTCACAGTGGAGCATAAGAGAGTTAAATTCTCACATGGCAATGACCTGCAGTTGGATAGCTATCTCCTTTCTTTTGGAAAGAACAAGGTTTAAGGAAGTTTCCTCAAAAATAAAAAGTCAAGCAAAAAAAATCCTCAAATTGATTCCCAGTCTGACCACCTCAGCCAGATGACAGAATCATTTTAACTTGGAGTGAACGAGGTAGATGTAGAAAATGCAACTTTTACCACGTACAGCAAGCACGAACAGGCACAGAGGTATCTGAATGAAAGGTCAAACCCGAACTTTGTGCTAGGCAGTGTGAGCAGTCAGTAATTATTTATAGCTACAGGCCGGTGCCTTCTGAGCATAGGAGAAGCACTAAGCAAGCTACCTTTCACTGTAAAAGAAGCTCTGGGAATATTTCAGGAGGTTACAGGAGGAATATCTGTTGAGGGGTCAGGGCGCAGGGCAGGAGGCTGCCCGGTACAGTAGGAATTACATTATTTTATTCTGCAACACCAGAATGTTCTATTTCATCCACCACAGCAGCTGTCAGTCAGTTCTTGAGGTAGAGCCTGTATCTAAAAGTATTTGTGTTATTATGCAAAGGAGAAACGGCCTCCCCTCAGATGAACCCCTAAACTTACAGAATGCATAACCGAGATTCTAAATTCTCACAACACAACAGAACTTCATCCAAAAGCAAAGAAAGAGCAGCTCAAAACCCAGCAAAGCATTGCAAAGTCTGGAGGCACATTCCTATCCCTAGCAACTCCCATGAGTGCCTGGTGTGGGGTCTTTGCCTTGTCCTCTGCCACTCTCTCATCCTTCTCCTGCTCTGCTGCCCCAGGAGGTGCTTTTCAAACCAGCCTCAGATTTTTAGCTCCTAACACTGGCAGACTAAAGATGATAACCAAGAACAAAAAGAACTAATGAATTTCACACATTTGCCTGAGGTCTGTGCCTCTGGAGTGGTGCTGGGCTACCCCAGCCTCCCAGCAGATCACTTGCCATGGTCTCAGCATCCGCGCAGCCCAGGGATGACATGCATGGCTGCCCTGGGGAAGAGTCTTTCCCACCCATACATCCCCATTGATGCAGGTCCATCAAGGAGATCAGATCAAAACTATTTTAGCCAAGAGTTATATCATCGTTATATTTCCAGCTGAGACCTGTTTTTAAATGCCTTCTAGGAAAGTGTTGGTAACACATTTATGTGGTGGTCTGTAGCTATGCAAAGCTGCTAGGACAGAGCTCCCTGCCTTGCACAGGATTGCCAGGCTCAGTCCTCAGCACTAATGATGTACTGGGGACACTCACCACGGTGCTCAGCATGCTGAAAGATGCACCTCAAACAAAGAAGGAAAGGGATCAGAAAGCAGCTCAGCCCTAGGTTGTACTTTGGACGCTATGGGACCTGAGAAAGACACAGGTCTCACTGTGTCCCCGGTCCCACACGCATCACTTCACTTGTCTCTGCCAATGAATCATCCCCTCCCTCAGATATAAAGGAGGCCAGAAGTACCCTGTTGCATTACAGGGTAGCATAAATGTTGGTTTTGGCCTTTGGTGCTTCAGTGTTCATTTTCCAATTATATAAAGCTCAATTGTTCATACTAGAGTTTCTTGTTGACTAATTGGCAAAAACATATACATGGCTAAGTAGCACACTGTGTCCTACTTTGATGAAATGCACTACCGTTCCACCCTAATTAGAAATACTCATTTGCTGTTTTAATTGCATACCTTTGAATATTTATGGCAATTAATACGTTGTAAAAGTGGAACATACTAAGTCGGTCTAATATTTGCATTTCTGCTGGTTAAGTCTGTTAAGGCATCGCTTCTACATTAGGCTTTAATTATGCAAGGAATGCAAAACACCTGGTGCCATGCTGGAAGCCAAAACCATTTTCTTTGGACTCTTCTACCTGGTCACGGACCAAAGCAGTGTTTTCTCTGTAAAAATTGGCTAAAGGTCTACTTCCTAAGGAATTAATGCTATAACTGCATGCATTTTTCTAAATGGGTATAATGCCCTTGAAATACTGATACAATCTTAATTACAGAAGTATGAACAATACCATTATCATAAACTGCTTTCTATTTTATGCCAATTATGCAAGTAATAAACTGCATTCAGTAAAAAGAACACTTTCAATCAGCATTCAATTTTTTTTTTTTTTAATATTGTTAGTAAGTTTGGGAGATTTTTATTTTTGCTGTCTGTAAATATCCTGCCCCACTAAATATTCTACCAGTAACATGGATTAATACTGTATTTCCAAAACCTGCTCCATGAGCAGGCTGAACTCTTAGCTTGTTCTGGTCTGAGCCCCTATTTGGTTTCATCGAGACTACATCATTTTGCACCAGCTGGGACCTGGCTCACATTATAATGTCACATTAATTTATTGTGCTTGATCTGAAAATTGAGTAGGATCCTTTCACTATTCAGAATTTACTAACCACCAAGCAGAGGTCATTCACAGATTTTAAAGGGTTTGGTGTACAAACACGTTTATATACATGCATATGCAGATGTAAAATATGCGGTCTAGTTTCAGCTGTGATTTGTGCAGCAAGCCAGATAGGATCAGCGAGGTTTTGCATTCAACAAGCTCAACACAAGAAATAATCACTTATTTATACCTCCATACACACTCAGTGCTTTACAGAACCTGACTGAATTCACTCATGACACTCTTATGAGATGATAGCCTCAAGATCACTCACTGTCTCCATTCCAGAAAACAATTCTGGAATCAGGCCGCTGACATCCAGAATGAAACACCCAGCTTCACGCTGTGCCATGGCTGGGGTTCCAGTGGCTGGCATTTCACAGTGGTAGCGCTGGCAGAACTCGTGTCCAGAGCCGAAAGCCCTTTCCTTGCTACAACATTTGTTACTTCTGGACTCTGCATCAGGCCTTAAGAAGTAGGTGCAGCTCATAGGAGTTTTGTATGCTGTTCATTCCCTTTGGAAAATAAAGAGGATGGCAAAGAGGGAAAATGCAATACTACAGGCAGCACGTTACTGAAATAGCTTTTCATGCAGATTCCCCCACATCACTGTTTCTCTCTGTCAGTGGTGGAGACAGCAGGACAGATGATAAATAGTAATGTTTAGTGATTTTCTAAGCATTGTGTACAACACAAATTGTGCTGGAACAGCCTCTGCCACGGGTAGAGACAAGGAGCTGCCTGACCCAAAGCCAGAACCTTGTGGTGGGAGAGAGCCAGGGTTCAGGCAGGGCTGGAGATGGCCGAGGGATGACATGAGAGCCCACCTGCCCAACAATTCTTAACACACATGCTGCTGCCGGCTAGGTCAGTGGCTTCAGAGGTTGCATTTACGTTCATCTTCTACTTATTTCCCAGTAGAAAGCCAAGCCCAAATTTGCTTTGTCTTAGACCAAAATCACTGTCATTCTCTGAAAGCTATTTCTCACCCACTTTTCTCACTCCTCTACATTTCATACAGTTAAACATTTCAGTCATAGCATCAGTACTTTGGTAGAGAGCAGGATTTGATTAGCAAACTCATCAGCTGTTGTGTTTTGCAGATAACATTCAACATATCAGACAGGGCAGAAGAAAACATTGCACTGTTCCCTCCACCCACAGACTGCCAGCTCCAGCTCTACCTATTCAGATGCCTTTATGGCACCATGGTTAAGTGGGCAGCTATATTTGCATTAATTCATTCATTAAAGACCAAGCCTGACACTTATAAAAACACATACAGCTGGTGAAGGAAAAGAGCTGTCTTATACTTTATAAGTAGAAATTCCAGATTTTAATGTCACAAGATAAAAAAAAAAAAAAAACGATTTTTTTTTTCTTTCACTGTGTGTGTGTGTGCGGAGGCTTACAACTTCAAACTAAACAACCAAATTGTGTTTGCAACTTTCTTCCTTACCAATTTCAGACGTTTCCAGAGAAAAAGGGGAGGAGAGTACTACATGAAGATGAAAGGGAAATTTACCCCAATAGTGAGCTTTCAAAAAAGCCTGAGAGTACAAAGCAAACCTGATCAAAAACTTGTTACCAGAGACCGGAATGCTTGTGCGTATCTGGGGCTGGGGGATAGAAGTGCAATATTCGAAAGCAAAAAAAGAATTCAAGTACAATAGGAAATGATGCCAGATGTCTTCTGGGAGATGGAATGATTTCCTCCAAGCTCAGGGGAAATTACTCTATGGATATCTGACAAGACAACAGGACATCTCCTGTTGAAACTATGCAGATATTTACTGCGTTACCTTCAGATAAGGGTACAGTTTAGTCTGTAAACAAATATCAGTAAATAAAGTGACAACCTAGCTGCCATGGACACAAACTGAAAGCAGACACAAAGCCCACCAACATAACCATACAGGTATCTCTCTGCATTTTTTTTAACGTGAAATAGCTTGGAAGTGTAAAACCAATTGAAAAGCAAAATTTAATTTAAAATGATGCCCTACAGGAAAGAATATATTAAACATTTGATTCTCTTGCTGTCTCATAAATTCCAAAACATTTCTTAAAAATTTGTGTTTTTATTCTCCAACAGTGACATAAAAAGGATTTATGCTCCCAGATGCCAGCTTTTTCAAGTGAGCCCATTAAGATTAGAAGTGTATAGCCAGAAGGGTAGGGCCAGGAACGGCCTTACAGGCTGCTGAGGGACCGCCTAGCGCCAGCTTGAGCCGTTTATGGGGCTCACAGGGAACCGGATTGGTTTCAGCAAGTCTGCACCCCCAGCCGCAGGCAGGCAGTGAGCAAATGGCTCCGGACGTGGTCTATACCTGCACAGACACAGAAGGAGAGCATGCATGAAATTTGTTTATTTTAAAAAAAAATCTGCTGTCCCTAGGAAAGCATTTAATTTTTCTCTGACAATCCTCTGGTCTTCTGCAAATCTCCCAGAGGTGATGTCAGACAAACCCTCTGAGTGTTTTTGGAGGTGGATGCCAAAATGCTTTGAACAGGAGGTAGCAGAGGTGTACAAATGACAATGGTATGTCTCCCGCAGATGGGAGATCTCTTCTTACACAGGAGATGTAAGAACTTGGTTGAAATGAGGATAGTGAAGGGAAAAAAAAAATTAAAACATTCCCCTTTAGAGTGATGAAAAATATACATAAACACATTATAGACATCATTTTGCAAGTTTGGTGGGAATGGCTCTTTGATAATCTGTATTTTCCTACTGATAAAACACTCCTAGCGTAACTGTCACATTGAACAACAAGGCTGTGATTGACTGCCTGCACAGAAATGAGTTATAATGGGATTTGGCACCTCTGAGGTGGGAGGACACAGGGAGGCCAGCAATTGTTTGCATTCCTGGAGGAGTTATCCAGCTTCAGAAGCGTTCAGCAGCGTGTTTCAATCAACAGCAGGAGAGTACAGCTATCTCCACTCTGAAGAAGTTTAATCTATGGCTAGGATCCAAAAAGACTGAGTGTCCTCTGCATTCAAAGGCAGCCAATCTTCATAGACTTGAGAAGAGATTATCTAGAGATTATGTTGGTAATTAACTGAGGAAATGGAAAGTTGGTCTAAACCCTGTGGATCTGTCTCAAAGTCACATTGCTGCTTTCATTCCATCAAGGTTGTACTTTGGAGGCTGTGGACAGGTTTTAGAGAGAAGCATGGTGCAACACAGGTAAATCAGCCATGGGAGTCTGAGTACAGGTGCCTGTCTTAGCTGCTTCTTCACATTGTACTGGATAAATTGATGACAGTAGGTAATTTCTTCCGTGAGATTCAAATTAAAACTAGCAGTTACCCAGCAGTACCCACCAATCATCATGTCAATGTTAACATGAGTGTTACTGTCAATAACAGCATTTATTCCAACTAGTCTTTGTTATATCACTAGTTTGCTGCAATGATTCCCAATTAAACAGAGATTGTAAGCCCCAGCTTTTATACCCAGTTAGTACCATCACAACACAGATGAGTGGGAGGACCCCTCTGCTGCAACCCTGTTAAATGGATCAATTTCATTTTATATTACTCCAGATAGTTTCTTAAAAAATAAAAATGAAAAAAAAAAAAAAAAAAAACAGACAAACCCAACACTCCATTCTTATGGCACTACTTTTCCTCTTATTCGCATGGCAGTGCTTTACAGTTATCCTGCATCTTCGATTATGTAGTAACTATTTCTTCTTTCCTCATCTGGCAGCAGCACAGAGCGTCAAAAAGGAATGTTTCATAGCTGCACACACGCAGCAGCCCTGCTATTTAGCATTTAGATGGTGCAACAGAAGGGGGGCCGATGCACCAGCTAGACGAAGGGGAAGTGGACAAGAGCAGCGACAGTTGGCTGGACAGAATGCCCCTTCTCATTCATTTCTCTGTGACCCTTGCCAAAATCATTATGCCACTGCAGGGAGGCAGTGGAAACGTGCCCACTGTCCACAGGTCAGCTCTAATCACTGCATCCTCCTTCGTGGATATTTCTGTGACTTCCAGTCATCGCTGTTTTGCAGAGTGAAGAACAGCTTGAGACAGCTACAATGAGGCAAAAGAGCCCCATGCATCGGGCAAATCTCCTGTTGCAAATTGAGTGTGTAAAATAGACATGAACACTGACATCCCACAATTCATCTTCCCACAGCTCTGAATGATTACCAAATCCCTGGTTCCCCCAACACAAGCTTAACCTCTTCACTCAGGATATCCACGAATGTCTGGGAAGTTGTGGAATCAGTGCTCCATTTTAAATGATCCTTCCATTCTCTCCCACGTGAATTATTGTTATTTGCATTAGCGAATGCACTCTATGCCAAATTTCCCACAGGTCTCTTTTCAAATTAGCCATCTGCAGCCGCTTGAAGCTTTACATGCACACAAAGTATGAGAACGGCTACCCAAAGTACCATAAAAACACATAGGTACTTATCCTATTATTAACATACTGCATACACACATCGGCCAATTCAGGTAGAAGCAGCGAGATTATGGAGGGTGGAATAATACCCCAACAACCCACGTGCACAGGCATGCGCTCCCACCCATCGCTCTCCAGCCACCAGCTTCAATGCAGCAATAGCCACGCAGCAGGAGAAAGCTCCCAGCTCGGAGCGTCCTTCATTCTTTAACAAGAAGGTGATGTTTTTCCATTATTTGCTCCTTAACAACAAAACATTTTAAGGTCTTTACTGCCTACTGCAGAGTGTTAATTTTTAATGCGAGAAGCTACATGCTGCCTGATTCCTTTAGCGCACAAGGCAGCCAACCAATCACGCATCACCTCTTACTCCAGAACAGCAGTTTCAGCAAGGAGTCTTTACAGCTCAGAGCATCCTTGAGGGCTAAAGATGTCAAGCAGTTTAAATGCCAATGAAATCAAGACGACATCAAGCTCAGATGTGTTCGGTAAAAAGGCCAGGAAAATGGAGACCTCTACTGAGAGCATAAAACTTTGCTCTGCATTAAGAAATAAGAACCCACTCAAGACAACTGTAAAGCACTTGCCTGATGAAAGAGGGAGAGGAATATGCAGTACCAATGACAATGCATATAGCAAAATTTCTGATAAAAAATGTGTGAAAAATGGCCTGAAGTATGTGAGTGAGTCCATCCCTCCCTTTGCCCTCAGGCAGATTTAACTGTACCTGAAATGTTACTGACACATGTCTAGCCTGTCCTGTTGAGATCTGGTGATGGAAAGTCTACCATGGGCCTAAGGAATCTGTTCCAAGACATAACACCTAGAAAGTCTGCTTCCTGTCTCCAGTAAGGCTAAAGAGCACTCAATCTCGGTGTAATTTTGTCCACTGCCAAATCCTGCAAAACTCCCAGGTGTTCATTCAGGTAGCACAGGATTTCCTACATACCAAAGCTGAAACTCTCTGGCAAAATTGTTAGTTTATACTGCCTTCAGGACTGCCCATGCTTGGACATCCTCCCTGTCTATGACACTCTTCTTTCAGGGGACATGGGGCGTCCTAGGGAGGAGCACGTGGCATCAGCCCCTGCTAGAAGTACAGCACAGAGGTATGTCTGCATCTCAGCAACGCTCTCAAACTGGGCAGCAATCCTCAAAATACGCCAGATCACATTCAAGAGACAAAGTAATAAATATTTCAATGGATAATCTAAGTCTACTGCTGTAAAAGCTTCCTTTTTTATTTTTTTTTTTAGCATACAGTAATGTTTTTTTTGAAACTTTCCAATATGCTGTGCAGCAGAATTGAAAGTTAATATCCATTTAAGCCATTGCCAGAAAAAGGATATTTTTGCTCTTGTGTCTTTAAAAATCTCTTCTAGAATGAAACCATGGATGCCAAGTTTCAAGGCTGAGTGAATTCTTATTGCAAAATTAGAAATCCCTGAAAATAGAAGATAAAACGGATACTGATTAATAAGCCTTTACAGAAACATTGCTATCAGAGGCCTCTTTTAATAATTTTCATAGAAATGTATCTTCCCTAAGAGTATCCCACCTGTGAACAGAGCATTCAGCAGAGGCATCATTCTGCTGCAGGTCAGTATTTAAAAGTTCAATATCTGAAATATGTTGGAGAGAACACATGACCTAGCCACAGCACACTGGCTTTTCTGCAGGCAGCAACACGACAAACCCCAAGCAGGGTGAGCAGGTTTTCCTGTAGCCCACTTCTGCACCACCGTGGCTGCTATGAGTTTAGCACTGCCAAGCACCCACCCTTGGGGGACAAGTCTGCTTGAGCTGGATGCTCCAGGCCAGCAGCCTGGGTGCTCTGACTTCAGGAGGTAATCCATGAGCAGCGCAATGGGAGAGGGGGAGTTTATCCTTGGCACACGCAGTAAGATCTCTCGTTTGTTAATGCCAGCTGGGATGCACTGATCTGAAATCACGAAACATGTTTAATAATTTCACTTCAGGAGTATTTATGGATGGCTTCAGCCCACTTTCTCCCCAGCATTTAGTGAGGTGTGTTCATGTTGCAACCACACTGTTGTGCTCGTGCATTCATGCATTCCTGCTCTTCAGAGATAAGCCAGCAACCAAATGCATCTTGATAGACAGCAACACAGGAACAAATAGAGGTCTGTAGCCCAGGTCAGCCCCTGAGGGAAGCACTGATTCAGTGCTTGAATAGTGCCAGCACACATAGCTGCTCCTATCGTGTGTCTCTTTGCTGCCATCACATCTGCAGTTATTTGAAACACTGGTTGTTCTTCAAGATGCCCGTGAACAGCACCTGAAGCTACTCAACAACCATTGGGCAGAGGTACTAGTGTGCTACACCTGCAGGGTGCTAAGAAACCTACCCTGTGGAAGGATTGTCCCCACACACAATCTTCTGTTCATTTTTTTCCGTACTATGTCAAATCATACTTTGATTCACCATTTTGGTTTAGCTGAGTATAACTACACTCTTTTATACATTTATTCACATCATTTTTTATTCCTTCCCTTTTCCTCAAGCCATATCCAGACCAGTCCTTCCCAGTTCTAGGGAGAAGACGTGCTTATTTAAGAAAACCTTCTATCCTTCTTAATTTGTCCCATTTTTAGCTTCAGACCACGAACAAATACAGACAGCGGTGTGATATGAAGGTAGAAGAGCTTCAGCCAATGTTCCTCAACAGAAATGGCAACTGCTATTGATTCCCTAAACACAGAGGTTATGCCCTTCACCTCTGTGACAAATCAGTTAGTAAAGACTGGGGACTCAAGGGAAACCCCATGGTATGTAAACATGAACTTGTGGTTTACTGCTAATACAACACATTCTACAACTCCTTCCATGGTGAAGTCTGGGAAAATATAGGAGGAGTCTGCAGGTGGCTAATAAACATATTTACTGGAAAAATATATCACTGACTTAAAAAGAATTGAATATATCAGTCAAAAGAATCAGCAGGTACATAAGAAGAAACTGTGGCTGGCATTTGAATTACCATTAAATTTATAATGAAAATTTTAAAAAATCTGATTACATCTTGTAGTATAAAACATACTGTGACAAAGCAACATAACATTTATCTTCTGATAACAGTAAAGGGCACTTAATGCAATTAAAATTAGTGTAAGAACTCAGTTTGACAAGGAAAAATATCTTATCATTAGTAACTGTCACTATAGAAGAGACAAAAAATATTTTTCCAAACAATAAAACGAGGTTAAGAAGCCTCTTACTATTTGGTAATACATTTTGTTTTGAATATGAGGAACATCCTATTTAGTAGCAGAGCAACTTGCTCCTGCAGCATAGTTCCTTAATACCCAGAGCTTTTACAAGAAATACTGGGCCTGGGGAACACAGAGATCATGGAGGGTGTCTGTGGCCCCACTTCTCTCACCACTAACAATAAAGGCAGAGTAAATAAAACCACTCACTGGCCTGGATATACCAGCAGAACGATCAGACGGACAGCTTAGATGAATAACGCTGAAAACAGAATAACTTATTTTGCCCTTGGAACAAAAGCAACTTCCTTACACCCTGTAAGTTAATAATGCTGTATTTTGTCCCCAGCTGTTAAGTTTATAGAAATTAAAAGTCATGACTATTTGTCTTTTGCCAGCATGAATTTAAAAGTGCCTTTAAAATAATCTCATTATCATTGTGCTTTTCTTTTTTCCAAGCAGATTCAATACAAAACAGATTACATCCTGCCTGCACTAGTAAAGTGCACATAAATTTTTCACAAAACAATTTATCTTAAAAATTTGTCTTTCCTCATTTTGATTCTGGACACAGTGCAAAGCAAAAAGGCACTTCAAGTATATTTTAGACAACAAAGTTCTAGAGATGACAATGCATTAGTGTTTTGGGGGTCTTTCTGCTTTATAATATTATTTCCAGGCCATGATAAGGCACCCTCTATGAAGTGGAATCGTCCAATATGGAACAATTATGTAACCATGAGATGTTACTCTAATGTTCAACATGAATTTTAAGATTAGAACTAGGGGATTCACTCACAGGTAACAGAAGAAAGGGTAAGGAAATCTGGAAGCACCCAGCAAATTCTCACCAAAGGGGATGCATGGACCCTCTGCAGAATCATTTAGGAAATCTGACGACCTGACCCAGCTGTGGGATAACAAGTTCCTCATACCAGTGCCAGCAGCCAACAGTGCAGCCACTGGATCAGTGATCAGATCGTTTATGAGGTGCAAGCCACCCTTTCTGAAATGCTAGGAGGTGGATGTGACCGTGGCTGTAATCAAGAGCCTTTAAGAGTGATGGGAAGAGAGACAAAATTCCCAGACCCACGGGGAAGCATTGCTCTGGAGAGCAGCCCTCCCTGTGGCAGGCTGCAGAGATGTTACTTAATGCTTGGGGAAGGGTCTACTGACTGAGCAAACCTTTCCAGTGAAAGACTATGACACGTGTGGCACTGGCAGAGACGTTTACAGACAGTTTTATCGGAATGGTCGTAATGGCTGAGGTACTACTTTTATTCTACTACACAGTTCCTAAAAAAATTCAAGGCAAGGACACTTGTGGAGCAGGAAAACTTCCACTGCCACTTTTCACACGGCATTTCTCTCTCTGGCCCTGATGACAACCTTTTCACAAGTACCACAGCTGCTTTACAGAGAGAAAAAGACGTGTAGTCCTGTACACAGAACATGGGAATAAAAGGTACCTTAAATGATTTTGAGTGACTTACTGTTAAAACATGTCAAAACCATAAATTTCTCCTATTCTGTCATCTGCTTTCCTGCCTAAGGAAGGTTTTTGAGTACACTTTCAGCTAATAAAATGCTCACTAGTAATACATTTTCAAGTAATAGTATTCCTGTCCCCCTTGTGTGAGACAAGGTCTGACAGGGAACAGTTGGTGAGTAACTGGGCCCAGCAGAGGAGAAACAAGATGTTTCTTGGGTATTTGGGTGGTTTCTTTACGTATTGTGTCGCTCCTGCATGTTTGCTTGTCTTGGAGAAGTGGTCAGAGTATGTCATTATCTTTTGTGAGAATCTCAGAAATAGATTCTCTCTAGAAACAACTCTAATTCCTTTCCTTTGCAACGTGCAAGGAGAACATTTCTCCAACCATAGCAGGCTCATGGTGCAGTGCTACATACAGTACAACCTCAATGATTCTGACTTTCCCAAATTTCAGATTTGGGAATAAAGATATTTTCCTTTGGAAAATCATTTGCCAGAAAACTACCTAAACTATTTCACATTCTTCATCTATGTTTAGTAGTGCTGACTTCTGAAATGCATATATGAGAAGAGCACACCTCTGCAGGCACATGATCTTTAGTATGAATGCATTCCGATGCTTTATAATAGGCACTTCCAGAGCAAAAACAGTTGGAAAAATTAGATATTAAATTTAAACTTCAGGATGTTAAATCATTTTCTACCACTGACAGCCTGATGGGAGACTGGTTCAGTAGGAAACCAGAAGGCAAAATAGCTCCTGATACCTTCTTCTCAAACTGGATGAAATTAGCCCGTTACAGCAAAGTTCTGGTGAGCATCGACTCTTCTGTATCGCTGCATGCTAAACCGAGAGCAAGCACCCCACAATGAGCCCTGGGAGGCCACCTGACTCAGAGGCACATCTCTGAATCACTGTCACCTCCTCCCGTGGGAGGGAAAAGGTAGTGATTTACTGCTGGCCTGTAACAGGATTGGGTTATTACCTCTCCGCATGTGAGTGCCGGCTACTTTTTTTTCTTGACCCAGAGAGTGGGAGGGCTGAGGGAAGGTGCTACCCAGCCCCTGGAGCTGCCCACCATCTCCCAGTCCTCTCACTGGGACTGAAGGTGTAAAGCAAGCTGCAGAACGGAGGATGGTTCATATACCTTCTTCCTACCTTATTTAGACAGATGAAGTCACAAACCAATTAAACTACAAACTATCCCACGCTTATTTTCAAATTAAACCTGTGTTTAATACACAGATACAGTGTGCTGCATACTGTGAGTTCTGCTCAGAGATCTTTTCAGAAAGCGTTCATGGACCGGAAGAAGCTGAAAGCTAGCAAAAGGTGCATCTTGCAGCATCCTGAAACTGCCAATACTGCCAAAAAAGAGAAAATGATTCTATTTTTCCCACACTTGGACTTCTGGTGATGGCAAAAAAAAAATAACAGTTTTGTTCTTATTCAGGAGTTTAGGATAAGTATCCTTGACATGTGCTGCAGGAAACCAAACACTGAATTACACATATTGTGTATTTGACAATTCTGTGGTCTGGATAAGCCTACATCACTGAAGTATTTGAGTATAGTTCAGCAATAAAAGATCCGAGATATAAAAGTAAATGTTCAATGCAGCAAGAACCAATTATACAAACAAGCATTAAGGTTTTAAACTAAAGTTCATTTGTTCAGTGTACCTTGGGACCAACAGCAAAAACAAATGACAAAGCTACGTGGCCATGCAATCGTGAGCGTAAACAGAAGAGTTTTAAATTCTAGCAGACTCCAGAAATAGGAACCTTTTTGTGAGCCAAGAAAGCTCAATTTCCACTTGGCACAAAAGCAGCAGTTAGACATGGAACCCATTGGTCAGCTGAGAGATGGATACACCTCTCTTCTCTTTTAACTCTTCAGACTGTATACAGATCAATGATCAAAGTAAACACAATCATACAAGTTTGTAAGTTTGTCATAAAGCCATTAATTTTGGAAGTTTGTTGCTGTGTGTGGAATTTTCTCATAAAAATAAGAGATAGGTGCTGTCATAACCAGTGTCCATTGCCTGGCAGAGGGGGAAAGGTAAAGGAAATCAATAGATTTGTAAACTCAAAACTAATTGAGTCATTGTCCAACACTGCATGACTTGTAGCAAAAGCAAAGAACCATTTAATGACGGAGGTAGTTTACCTCCAGTGTAGGTGGCTTGAAACATTATCTTATTTAAAGATGACCCCAAATGATATTATCCAGAGATGAGGGCTAAATCTTGTTCCTTCATCACGTTAAATGGATAAGATGCTAGCAGTGCAAAGATTTAATCCAAAGATCAGTGAAGGCCAAACTTTGGAGGAGACAACCTGAGCCTAAAGCAAGGAAATGACCCTAGCTAGAATTGGCTTAAACGCAAGGCCTGGTAGACAAACCAATGTGTGGGATTTGGTCTCCCCATTATCTTTACAAATCCTGGTCTTATGTAGAAAGACTCTAAAAAGATTCAGCTGAGACATTAATTCATTGGAACCATGCTTTTACTATCCTAGACTTCCCTGGAAAGAACAGCTTGAAAAAAGTGATTTGAAAATGTAGCCTACTGCTAACATTTTTTTGTATTTCATTTGTTCTCTAATACCTCATTTCAATACCGTCAGTAGAACAGAATTATCAAACAGCCAGGTTCCCATATGAACTCAGATTTCTGAACAGTATTCCCCTAGAGAAGGATACAATCCCTAATCTGACGTACGATAAGCTCCCACCCACCTTTCCTCTTTTCCCAGTCCTCTCCCTAACAATGGCAGTTCCTTCTTTTTACCTTAATTTCTCCTTCATTTGTCTCCATATTCTTAATGAAGATAACAAAAACCAGAAGAAACATGCTTATATCTCAGCGTTTAGACTCTAGCATAACATGAACATAAGTACTTTGATTGTTCCCATGAAAATGTTCTACCGTTGGACACTCCAGTATTTTCACAGATGTCAGGACAGAAATAATCAGATTATTCACTCCAGCATCTCCTGTGTTTTTTGGAAGTTATTTACAATATTAATTCTCAATTCCTTCTAATGAAGGCATCTGTCCTGATATCTGCTTCTTTCACCTGAGGTTCCTGTGTCCCCTTATGCAAGCCTTGCTGCT
>VXAV01001266.1:448416-519376 GCA_013399715.1 Alectura lathami
CTTGGATTTTACTTTCCTTTTTAAAAAATTATTTTTTCTTTTTTTTTTTTTTTTTTAATCAGCATCTCAGATACACAGATGTGATTAAATGCAAACACTTGTAAAGAATGTCAATATAAATAGTAGACAACGAAATACAGCTTTTCACTTCATTAATATCTGTATCTTAGGTGACTGCAGGTGCACCTTAATGAATTACATGACTGGTAAAATACAATTAAATACAGCTGCATATTTACAAAACTGCAGAACCAAATTACAGGTATCAGTAGCACCCATAATTCATCCATAATTGACAATTTTCATATTACCGGAATAAGGAATCAAGTCATGCAGATGATTACTGTATTTGCCTTTGAGCACTAGAGACCTAAGTTCATTTCCTATGCAGCACCACAAATGAAATAAATTACATGCTTTTAGGTTAAGATAGACCTGAAAGCAAAAGCTCCCCTGAATGACAGTCAAAAACCAAATCATTCAGGTTCTATTTAGCTGTCAATAAAAGTTCATGAATGGCTGACAGTTGACATAACTTAAACATATTGTTAATAAAGTATCCCTCTTTACGCAAGATTCATCATGTCCCTGCTGCAGAACCTAGTTCCTGCCCAAGGTATCGTGTGGGTGGATTTCCTGGTTTCAAGGACGTAAGAAGGACATAATGGAGAGCATACTTCATGTAATAAATTTTGGATTTCTTCCATATCCTCTTTCACATGCAGCATAGCAATGACCTCTTTTTGGCAGGACCGTTCCTATTGCAGTAATGCCTGTCTGCACTTAATTTTAGGTAGACCAATAGACCTCAGTGAGGCTTCACGCAGCATGGGTTATTCAGACTTTGACTGGACGAGCTCCTGAGAAGCCTGCTCTACCTGTCATGCTCAGAGTTGTTTTCCCATTGACAGGAACCCATTGTTCTCTGACTATAACAACCACTACAGCAATACTTTGTCAGGGCTACGTGTTGTCCACTCAACAGCACGCCAGACAAGCATAGACACCAAGGAACTTGTCCTAAGGTAGGATTTTGGGCGACAGCATCAAGAAAGTGCTTTGAAACTTGGGCTCCTTCATGGTTATCTCCCTATAAGCACAGATCAGGAGGCCTAACTTGACTTTATTACACGATTGTGTGTTTCTAGAGCTCCAAGGCACTGCAGAGGTAAAGCTCCCTCTCCTCACACAGGGGCTAGCAGTGCAGAAAACTGGCAAGCAACAAGTTACCTATATCGAAGACTGAAAAACAAACAAACAAACAATAAAACCCAACCAGATAAACATGAAAACCTGTGAAATGAATAAATGTTGTCTCAGCTTAGCTTAATCCTACCACATGCATGCACAAGACAAACCCTCCTGACATATACCTGATAAAGAAAAAAGCTTAGTTAAAGGGACACCACTGACCCCAAAGTAAAACCAATCACAGTCTCTTCTCCGTTTTAATAATACATGTCTATTGTATGCTATACTTTTGATATGTAAAAATAGTGATATTTAAAAAAAATAAAATTAAATGCAGCAGCTTTGTTGCTGGTTTCATTTTGGTTTAAAATGGATGATAGTTCATATTTTTAAAAGCAAAAAATAATATTTCCTGGAAATCAGAGAGCGAAATTAATTTTAAATGCTTCTCATTGGCGCACTGACAGATCTTATCTTTTTATTATACTAAACAGTTTTATTCAACTTCTCCAAAGCATTTCAGTACCATATCCCAACAGAGTCTGGTACCCAGAGAACCAATGCTATAATTTCCCACTGCAAAGCTGTTGTGGGTGAGGTGTAGCAAGCCCAGTCTTCCGAAGACAAAGATATAAATCAGTTTTCTGAGATTGTCTGTTTGGAATGGAAGCCTCTATGCTGGATTGAAAGTGTAAGTCACTAGTAGGATTTTATTAAAAAAAAAAAAAAGAAAAAAAAAGGAAGGACAATTTTACAATTTTATACTGACAAGTAGGTGTTTGTTATCACTTAGATTTTGTAAAATGCCATAGTTTTATTTTTGGTTGTTTTATGGCGTCTATTACCAAAAGAAGTCAAGACCACTTCCCTACACACCAAATGGATGTTCTATGTTTAGTAGGTGGGGAACCTGAGATCATGAAATGCCAACTCCTATAAAGGTGCTCAACACCGTCAGCTGTCATTACTTGCTAGAATTTGAGATGGGGAATGAGTCGATAGCATTACAGGCTGAAGAGCCCATCATTCTCAGCACAAAATACTTGGAGAGCTTTCGCACTTCAGTTCAGTTGTGCTTAGTTTGTATCTGAGTATTTTGAATGAGGAAGAACATCACAATGTTCTCAGAAGCAAAAACTGTTTCACAGTCTGAAATCACATTTCTTTAATGCTTAAAGAGACATGAAAATATATGTTTTTAAAGTCTAATATGTCTCCAAATACCTTCAGCTGGACAGTCACAAATGTGAAGACTGAAAGACTCCATTCTTGGCTCAGCAAAGCTTTCTGCAACATTTTTACCATAACACGTGTTTGTACCATGTCCCACTGCACAGAAACGTTGCAGAACACTACATGCCATCTGCACCCCTTTCTTGCACTGTCTTGGCTGAGATATCCCTGGTGTTTTCAGTGTTCCATGTGTGGTGGAACAGTTCCAGTCCTAGCAGTGCTCAAATGCTGCTCATGGTCAGGACTTGCTAACAATAGTGCTCATCAGTACTAAACTGCCATCCTTGGGGAAATCTCAAAACACCTGTTAAGAATATTTTGAACATTAGCAGAAGGAAAAAATGACAAAAACTGGGCAGGAAGTAACCCAACACTACCCCCAAGTTCCACCACCTTTATGACAATTTAAATTGAAGGAGACATCGCCCTTTCTGGAGATTCATTCTTATAGACAAACACTCGCCACATGAGAGCCTGGTACGTGCCATCTACTATAGACCTCTGAAGTCAGACATAGTGTTCCCCAGATTTCTCCATGACATCTACAGGTGGGTTAGGTTTACTAGGAGCTCACAGGGAGCAAGACCGGCCCAGGCCTATTGCTGTGGGGACAGCGAGGAAGGAGCTCTGTGCGGACACTGCCCCAGCAAAGCCACACCAGCATTTCAAGACTCAGTGAAGACACAGCTGAAAGCTATTGTGGGTCTCAAACCACACAGACCTCCCACTCCTCTGCCCCTGAAGAAAGAAAGAATCCAAATACATCCCAGCCTTAGCATGAGCTACTTATATCCTGTAGTAGGAGGCTTTACCAGCTTCGCTTAGTTTTTAAGTGATATAACACAAATCTGTCACCACAGATGGTTTAGCTGATAGCATCTGTGGCTGAAGTGCCGAGAAAGGAAGCCATACTTCTTACCACTGTGTATAAAAAGAAAACTCTCCTGCAGTAATTTTTCACCACTGACAGCCTAGCATCTTGGTTAAAAAAAGAAACACTCATGTATCCTAATATTCTGCCTTCCTAAATAATAAAATCAATCTCTGCGTTTCCAGCCTGTCTAGTCAATATTTCCCCTGTAAAGCTAACTTATATTCCATTTCTATGTCTAGGATAATGCTTAATGGAATGATAATCAACACATTATAGAGTCCTAATTTTCTATGTGTTACAAAGACTCCTCTATCTTTGTTAACTAAAAAGGAGGCAGCTTACAAAACTATTATTCAAGTCAAAATTCACGGCACACATCATTCTTTTTGCTATTATTTTGCAAAGGTTTAACTTTCATGCACAGATATATGCAGAATTCGCCTCATGGATTTCTCCTCCTTATCTATAATCGCAGCCATATAATTTATCCCATATCCAAAACTACATTGCCTGCCCACTAATGTATTTCTTTGTGATTTATTTCAACTTAGCAACATATCAGGCATTTCCTTCCTCAGCAGGCTCAAACGCTCATTTTTAGGAAGACAAAAGAGTCCCTAAAGTTATCAAAACATGTTTTTCTCATTTTCACTAAATGTGTAATGCCTCTTACCCAATTAATCTTATCAAAGCCAAGGAACTGCCTTGGCATAGCTCTTGGCCAGAAAAATCTTTTCCAGCAGTACAAATGTCTCAGTGTAGAAGTCCATTATCTCACACCCCTTGAAAGATATAAGCAAAGGCTCTTTCCTCAGAAAAGACTGCACAAGCATAAATTCAGCGTGACCTGAAAATCCAACCCAGCAAGTCAAATTTCTTTACTAGATATTCCATATGCATTTAGATTTCAAAAACATGAGTCTGCAAGATAAACGTCATGGCTCCTTTTGCATTCTAATAGACACTTGAAAGCTAGGATTGGTTTAAATCGCTTAATAAATGACAAAATTCCACTTCTGTGCTACCTAAATCTGGGCATAGGATACAAATACAACAAAACATATGTAGAGAGAAGACCTTGCAGTTACATTTTGATGGAGATAAAACAAACATGCCTTGAGAAAAACACGAAGCCGTAATCTGTTCGTATACTTTCCATAGCCAGAAATGTTACTTGTCAGGAGCAAGTGTTAGGTTTACTGCATTTAAGAGGCATTTTTAAGTTTTTAGGATATTAACACATACAAAGCCCTGCTTTCACTTTTTTTTTTTTTTTTTTTTTTTTTTTATCTCCTGCTCCATTCAAGTCTCACTATTGGAAGCTGGACTTCTAATAAATTAGTTTTTCCCCATCAGGTCTGGTGTCACTAATTTTTACTAGCAGTGATCAGAGGACATACCTAATACCTGGTTCACTAGATGTTAACTGTGACAAGATGACGTGGTATGGCATGAAGAGGATTCATAGAATCATAGAATGGTTTGGGTTGGAAGGGACCTCAAAGATCACTTAGTTCCAACCACCCTGCCATGGGCAGGGACACCACCCATTAGACCAGGCTGCCCAGAGCCCCAGCCAGTCTAGGATTTTAGCCACCTTGTTTACAATCTCCCAGTTATTCAACTGGCAAGAGAGATGTATTTGCCATCTTAGTGTAAACAACGCTACCTTTCAAGATGCTGTGAACAAAACATGAACAGACAGCTTTACAGGGAAAGAAAGGAAAACTAACCTATGGAAATCTATAGAAAAGGTGGTGCACATCATTATCCAAGGGCAAGGTAGATATGACAGACTTTCATCTTTACATCTTACAATCATGAAATCTATTCCCTGTTTCCCCTGTGTCCAGGATGGACATATTGATTTCCTCATCGCTTGGATAGCCACCCTTGTGGGGTCAGCTGAGTTTGGGAAGCATAACACCCATAATACAGTGGGGCACAAGATTTGGTACAAGTGGAAAAGGCTCTGGCTGCAGTGATTTCTGTCAGCAAAGTAGCTGGAAGGTCTCTAAAGATCACTCCTTCCTAAAGAATAATCACACAAAATGACTGAGAAGAATGCTAAACTTGCGAAGTCAAGTCCTCAGAAAGCAGGATCCAATCTACTGCCGGGTCTAATCCTCCAACATTAATCCTGTGTGTTACAGCATGGCTTGTACATAGCCCCTCCTCCCCATGATCCTGCCCAATTCAGTTTGGAGTTCAGCTGGCGATGCAGATCGTGCAACTTTTATTCTTCCCTTCAGCATTCAATGCGTGGTCCCACTGCTTCAGTCTTTGCTCAAAATCCAGATCCAGCAATAAAGGAAACAATAAACTTGCTGAATTCCCCACCAAAGAATACTTCATTCACTATCCTACTTACACAAGCAAGGAGATGGGCATCCTGAGGAAAATACAAACACTGAAGGAGCTGTGCCTCAGGGAGAGGAAAAAGCTCGGGAGACTCGTGGAAAAGATGTCACTTTGTTTAAAATCTGCATGGTATGGACGAACGGGATAAATGGATGCTTGAAGACTTAGCTGTAATAAAAAACAACAGCATCAATCATTTTACTGCTGCTGCAAAAAAGTATTTCTCTTTGCCACGTGGGGAAACTGATGCTGATTGAAATGCATTGCCCGTGAAAATTCTGCACTCTCAGCAAAGGCTGTCCGTGGACTGCAGTGTGGATCCCACATGCTGTCCCAGCTTTCTGTTTGTCCATGAGACACCAGTGAGCAACTCACATAAGCCATGAAGCACAGTGGATTTAGTTTTAAATTATTATTAAAAGCTTAGTAATAAGGCTAACAATGCAGGGAATCCTCTACAATTTTTTGTTTGTTGCCTGAAGAACTTGTTCCAGCAGTAATGAATGGTACCAAATCACACCCATTTTTACCCATTAGGTATATATATGAATTTGCTGTTCAGAGAGTACCTTGAGAATCTGGATACTTCTCAATTAACCAGAAGGGTCCATATTTCTGTGATAAAAATTAGCTATTGTTTGTCTTTTATTCTCCCTGTAGAGTGAGCTCTGTCATTTTCAGCAGGAATCCAGGGCTGTTTGTTTTTCAAGACAGCTCTTTGGAATTAATTACTCTAATGTTAGGCTAAGTGACAAAACAGGTAGTGCAGAAACAAGGATAACAATAAATCTTGTCTCACAGCTTTTTGGAGTTTAATTATTCTCCCAACATTGCTGACAGTATACTGTTTCATCACTATTCTTGCCAAGAGAAAGTTAAAAAAAACAATCCTAGATTTTCACTCCTTCTTGTGTTTATTTCTTTGTAATTGCTGGCTTAATTTTTTAATGCCAAAAGACAAATTGGTGTTAAAACTGTTCAAGACAAATACATGTAACAAAAACTTAATAGATGCATCTTGTTGAAAATTCACTTAGTTTCTTCTATCGGATGGCACCGTATCAAAGATGACAGCTGCTCTTCAGTGCCTGATGTCCACCCCACCTGAGATACTGCTACTACATCTGTTGAGTTTGTGTTGTTTTGGTGATCATCAGAACTGGCAGAAAGTTAAACTCCCGACTGCAATGTTAATCATTAAGCTGTTCCCCAAAATATCAGAGCTAAAATGGCATTTGCAAAGAGGCTGTCAACATTTTAACTGAAAAATAGTGGTTTAGCTTTATTAACCACTCTTTCTGCTTTGACTGCTGCAAACCAGCAAAAGGCAGTGCTTTATAGTGCACCAGCAAGCCTGTGGATGCTGCCTGTTGAGCATTGTTTTTTATGCTGAGTGTTGCCACAAAAAGACAACAACTGAGCAGCACCTGCTGGCATGCACGGGCATCATGGCTCCAGGTAGAGTGATAAATCAGGTTAAATGAGAAAGATAGTTTACAATGTTCTCATCCTCCAGCAAATTCTTCCCACCTTCTGCCATGCTTTGTTGCCACCTTAGTTCTGCATATAAAACTCTTTATTGGGTCATAATATAGACTGGATCTCCAAAAGTGATGTGCATGGCAGAGAGGGTGAGAGCAGCACATAACCCGAGGGGTGAGCAGCTACAGAAGGCAGGGCTCAAGGCCAGCACCAGTCATCCCAGATTTGCTAGAAGTCAGCTAAAAATCAGCATTCAATGATCCTCGCACGAAAGAGTGATGATTTTAAAATTAGACATAACCTGCAAAAACTTCCAGAAGCAACCTTAAAAGTGACAAAAGGGCTCTCACATTGTATGTAACCCTGCTGGAACCTATTAGATAACGACTTTTGTATGTCACTCTACGTGGGTTTTCAGGTGAAACAGATGTAACATGCTCTTATATATCAGCTTTAAAAAGCTGTGTGTGAAAACCTGCCAGCAAAACTGTCAGTGAGCAGTGTTTCAAATTCATACCAGCAGGACAGGTGAACTAACCCACCAGTTTGCATATTCATGTGTTCAGCACAAAGGAGGGGGCCCTATTTTACTCCATTAGCCTTTATGATGTGGCACAGCATGAGGAATTGGACACAAAATAGCACATCCAGCATACAACAATAAGCCTGCATTTGGAAATGGATCTAGGAAAAATACCTTCCAAAATAATGCATTATTCCAAAAGATAGTGTCCTCCAACAATAGAAAACCATAAAGAGAAGCTGATTTCTTATGAAACCTTTGCTCTTGGAGCTTTGTTGGAAACCACATTTGCCATAGTAAAATGAAAAGAGAAAATTAAGTATAAAGTAATTGGATTTTTTTTTTTTTTGTGACTATTGTATAGCTGACAAGAGATGTGTTTTCCAGTTTTCGGCCAAAAAAAAAAAAAAAAAAAAAAGTAGAAAGTCGCCTTTTTTAGGGAGCAGAATAGGATGTGGAGGCATCACTTATGATTGGTCAGATGAGTCCAATATGAGAGAGAATAACCAAGCCATGGAATATTTTTCTCCTTTATCTTATCGGATGAAGGTGCAAAACAAAGCAGCCTGCAAGCCCTGACCTTCAGCTGATGAGAAGGCAGTTGTGAGAACAGAAGTAGGACAATTAATTGCCAGACAGAAAGCAGACTGTGGCTGAAAAAGTGAGGAGAAGAAAGTTTGTGTAAGGAACTGTCGGGGTGGATGTGGGATGATTGATCAAGTCAGTGTCGTAACGTCTCAGAGGTCCAGGAAGGGGGTGTGGAAAGACAAGGTAGTCAATTTATTTTTAACTGTGTATGCTTTTCTTTCCTCCAAGGACAGAGAAAAGGTGGGGATGTGAATGGAGGAAAGGACATCTTTGGCCAAATCCTATAAACTTCTGCTTCTGTCTGATCCTTTCCTTCTATCCATTCCTAGGGGGAAAAAAAAAATAAACATACATCCTAATATGTCCTTTTTTAAAAAAACATAGGTGAAGACATAAGACTTATTTGAAGCAGTTGCCATGGAGAAACTGTTCCACAGAAGAATAATTACTAGGGCAAAATCACACACAATATGGGGATTGATCCTTCAGCTTTTACCCATGCAAAACTCCCACTGAAGTCAACTTGTTATCACACATTTTTAGCAAGCCGGAAAAAGAAAAAGAACTCATACTGTACTCCTACTAAAAGGAAAAAAAAAATGTTTGCATAATGCGGCAGAAAGGACAGGCTTTTTCAGCAAAATTCTCTTTTTTCTGAAGAAGGCACTGCAAGTCACCTTATAGCACAGGTGGGATATTCTCACTCTTAGGATCAAAGAAGCTAATTAATGAGCAGTAATTTTTTTTTTCAAGTGCATCGTATGCTCTTTCCCATAGTACCAGAAATATTCCAAAATGTATTATTAAAACAAAATGAGGTGTCTCTTTTTAATTTAATCAAAAATAAAAATTGCAAAACTAAAGAGAAACATTTTTTAGGCTGGTTCCAGCTGGCCATTGATGCTGACTGGCAGAAAGAAACAACATTTCTTTGTCCTGAACCGAAATAACTCCAAAATTAGTTCAGTCTCTTCAAATAATAGTAGTTATGCAAATAAAACTCCTAATGCTTTTAACTGAAGATGGCCTAGAGACTTCAGCAAATTACCTCCCCCCTCACCTGCATTGCCTCCTCTACCCTTTAAATGCCCAGCCTCACAGCAAAGCCCTGGGAATGTTCTCCTCCCAGCGCTGAAAGGAACTCTTGCTGAGCATGCTGCTTTTGCATTTTTCTGAAACCTCCCATGCCTTGGATATTTAATAACGTGCTATAATATCATCTTGCTGAAAGTGCATGTCACTCCATCCCTGTTCAGAGTCTGTGGCAACAAAAGAGCCACATCCCTGCTAGGTAGCCTCTTCCTATTATTCTGCAGAACAGCAGCTGCCACACAGCTTGTCCGTGGACAACGTAACCCCTTGGGGCTGTGCAGCACAGCCCTGTTCATACTACCAGAGTGCTGTGACATCACTCCTCAAGGCCACAGGTCTGGGAGATGCTGGGATGCCTGTCTGTGGAGGGCTTGGCACAGCAAGAGCTCCAGCTCATTGATTAGGGGAGGCACACCTGCCAAAGCGTGCTCCCTTTTACACAAGTGTGTCACAGCAGAAACATGATGAACTAGGAGTCACTCCCATTCTGGAAGACATGGGGTGTTTGTGTTGGTACAATTAGAGCTGCATAATTACACTGGTGTAATTACGCCAGTAAATTTCTCCACATGGAAAAGCCCTTAAGTTCGTTGACTATGACTGCTGCCAAATATCTGCAGACTCTCAATGGTCTGTTCCCAAAGCAGTGATTACCATTTATGAAACTTCTGTGGGAAATCAGGACAATACTCAGAGAGCTGATGATCTTAAAACCATCCATATGGATCTTTCTGCTGTGCTTTCTTCTACTAAACAGACTACACAGGGATGGAATTGTGGTACATACCCTGTGACCCTAACACCCAAAGGGCCTATTTCTCTTCTACAATATTTATTTCAGAGGAGCCATAAACTCGTTATAAATTGGGATCAGGCATAAATGACCCGTGGTACTCATCCTGAAACCTAATCCTAAAAGAAGCGTTGGGTATAGAGGTTCCCAGCAGTGGAATGAAATGCAGCATTACCATCTGTATGGCTGTTGAGAAGTCAGGCCCTGATCCAGCAGCCACGTCACCATTTGCCCAGGATTCACAGCATCTTTCCCACGTTGTATATGGCAGATGCTTTCCCACAGTCTGATTCAGTTTAATGTTATGGGTGTCATATTGAAGGGAAACAAAACCCACATCCCAGTAACAAGAATATGATTTTTTTCTTGAAGTACCCAAATTACCTTGTACAGAAAAAAGAGCACACAATTAGAAAACTTAATTAAGCTGAAGGCAATTATACTTATTTAAAAATCCTTAGAGCAGTTAAATTAGTAGACCAGCTCAGTGAAGCAGTAAATGGTTAGCTCTGAAGGAGGCATCAAGCCCATTCGTCTGACTGTGCAAGTGGGCGGTGGCTGGGGTAACCTATCCCTCTGCAAAGGAGCAAATGTCATAAAAATGTTTTCTACATTCCCCCCACAACCAGAGTTACAAACAAAACAGTTGCCAAATGCATCAGACTGTGTGATGTGAGAAATAACCATCACTGGCTGGAGCCAGACAAGGCAAAGCTGAGGGTGGGGATACAAATGTATATTTTATCAGCACAAATGAAAACATTGCATTCCATCAACAGCAATAAAAATCAGGTCAATCAGAGTGATTTATACGATCGCAGCGTGTTAAAGGCATGGCTACTTTCAGAGGTGAGCCCTCAGCAGTACCCAGAAACTCAGTAAGACACTACTAGGGCTGCAGTGGGTCAGTGAGGTTAAAGAAAACCAGCAGTAGGGTGTGTCTAAGGGGGACAATTCAGTTAAAATCCACCTTTGGCTCCTCTGCTGATTCCAGGCTCTTTCTAAAAGAAGGAAATCAAGAGGAAGCCAACCAGAAAACCCATCACAGTATTACAAGTTGTGACCACTAAGAGGGAGCAGGCCCAGATGGTGCAAACTCCTTGTAGATACAGAAGGGAAGGAGCACAATTGCCCAAGGCAGGTGGCTGGGTAGAAGAGAAGCGCCTCACTCGGTGACAGCAAAGCAGTGGAAACAGCAGATGACGGGGCTGTGAAGCCAAGCACTGTCCCTGCAGCCTGCCCACATGCTCCCACATCTGGCTACCCAAGGGCCACTGGGTATCAGCCAGCAAAACACCTCTAGAGGCTTCTTCAGCAGTAAAGAAAGGTTCTTTTCTGTGCTGCTTCCACCACGGTATAGCGTAAGAGTAGTTCTGATGTAAACTGAAACAAACTGCTATGGACAGAAATAAGAGCTGCATATCTGTTTCCTCTACTTTGGGTAAAGTGGTATAAGTCTTCTTGTCAGCCTCCATCCTGAAAAGAAACTGGAGTGACAGGAAAAAGGAGAGGAGGAGGGTGAGGAAAGGGGGCTGGTTATAGCTGGGGTGCAGCCACCAGCAGGGCAGGGAGAAGCAGAACAGGTGAAACACGAGGGCTCACCTGTGAGAAGAGAGCAAGAGGTAGGAATAGCGGAAGGGAAAGAGACAAGGTCTCCCTACCTCCCCCCCCACACACACACCTTTTCCCCCTTTTCCTTTTTTTTTTTTTTTTTTTAAACCCCAGATCTGTAAAACAATGAAGGAAACAGACAGGGAGCAGCAGCCTGCATCTTAATTTTTGGAACTGGCTGTACTCTCATTTGCATAACTAAGTGTTCTCGAGACATAACATTACAGTGCTAGCAAGATGGCATGTAAGAAAACATTTTCTATTTATACTTTTTTTTTTTCCCAATAAATAACCACAATGAAAATAAAATGCATACACTCATTTACTGTTGTGGAAACAAGAATATCAAGAACTGTGCATGGAAATGAACTGATAAGTTATACCCAATTAAAGATTTCTTGATTTGTGTTCTCCCATGATTTTCTGCTGACAAGTCTATAAAACCAATAGACAGAAACAGATTTGAAATACTGCCGATGAATTCCCAAAGCCCAAATAAGTATGTTTCTCAAAGCTGATATCTAGCTAATAGAGAGAAAAGCAATTAAACTAAAAAATAAAAGCAAATATTCCTCAACTGACTTATTTAAAGGAATATGTTCTCACTGTCTTCGCAACCCTGTAACAGCTCCTTCATGCCCAACATTTTAGGTCACTAAAGGGTAACAAGCCCTCGTTCTTTTTGGCCCATTTTCCCATGCAGGGAACTTGGCATCGTCTTTTGCTGTAAAGAGCTGGCTCCTCCTACAGCCTGAGCTTTTTACTTCTACCTCCCCTTCCCCAGGGACTACCTTTGACATCTTTCATCAAGAATTTCTCAGTCAAAGATCACTAGTTGATGATGTTCCTGCACATCAGCCCACCCCATTAGAGCTCAGAACCATCTCAAATTAATTTGCAGATGGACACTTGTTTCTGGAGAGAGCCAAGGATCTCAAGGCTTGGCAGTGGACTTCCTTCTACCCTCAGCATTACCCGTGCCAAAAACATTATTGCCATACTTGCTGTGTCTAATGCTCACAGCAGCATGTGGTTTGGACTTGGGCCTCCCTAAGGAAATTTAATGTTTAGACATAATTGATTTATGTCCTTTTTTACATTGTTTGCATCAGAAATATGTTTTAGATGCCCACATAGAACCTGTGAGCATAACAAGTGAGATGATCCATTCTTGGACCAGTCTCTCCCACTTTAACTTAAGTCTTTTCTTCAGATCCTGCTTGGAAAAAGTGAAAGCCTCACTGTTATTGGATAAGGAGCATTACATTGCCAGTAAACACATGGGTCATTTTGTTTGGAAATTTGGAAATAGAGGGAGCTGGGTACTGAGACCCCTGTAGGAAAGTGCACTCCTGGAAGGATAAAATTCTAGAAGAGACATCCCATTTAGGTGAGCCATTTCCATCGTTACTGGAGCTCTGTTACATTCTAATTATAGGGCAGAAAGAGGAAAAGCTTATAAAAATATTGATTTTATTGTTCTGCCTGATAACACCAAGAATAATAACTATTCAAATGTCAATCATTGCTATTTCTCTTTCTTGTTTCAGGACAATGAATTACTAAGACCTGGCATGAGCAAGCAATTTACTGCTTAATAAGTACTTAAGAGAATTAGGATCCTAATGACTACAACTGAACTCCTCAACAGAACCCTAAAATCAATGAAGGCATGGAAATAAATTGAAAGAGAAACTGAATTATGTGCTTCAAAGTTCTTCCTCCCTCCTTCCTTTTAGTTTGAGTTTTAAAACTTTGCTGTGTTAATTAGTTGTATAGCCGTGTTTTTGAAAATCAAATGCGACCATGCCCTTGGCTTTCTGCCAAGTATGGAATTTTATTTTTGTTTTCAATAGCCAATACAATACATTGTGTAACAGATTTACTTTATTTTTTAATGGCTTTTCAGCACTGAATAATTGGCCCTGACACATCACCCTCTGAGTGTCAGGACGGCGTAACGGGGGCTACTGCACCAGCCAAGGAAATGTAGCACTCCGCAGTTAAATATAAATCTCTGTATTTCTCTGATTGCATTAGGATCTCCCAAAAGCTGTACTGTCAACAGTACCAGTAGGTTGTTGTCTTTGTTTTGTTTGTTTGTTTGTTTTTAATAGAGTTTACCAAATATTTAAACACTAACATTGTCAATATATATTTCACCAAGACAATGAATATTATCCTCTTTTTTTCTGAAAATCCCTTCCCCACCCCTACATGGTACTTAAACAATTTACGCAATGCATCATGAAGTTAGAGACTTAATCCTGAACAGTCTTTAAAGACACAGTATTATAGCCCACAGCACTATGATTAGAATTAGGCATATTTATGAAGTCAATTTAATACATGGTTTCCATGTCAATCCAGTGCTGTAAAAATGCACAAATATGATTATCATGAGTAGTAGGTTTTTTATATCCCCCCCTTTTTTTTTTCTGAGAAAATAGTATCATGGAGCTCACATGTCTGTAAATTTCCTTCAGTAATATTTTGCCCTTATTTTCTCAAGACTTTTTTCAACCACGTTGCAGTGGACATTAAGGAGAATTATTTAGTTTTCACTAGCTACAGCAAAGTCCAACTTCAGCTGCTGGATCCCAGAGAAAAGTGCCCAAGGCCACTCCGAGCTACAGGCTGTACACGCAAACCCATCCTGTTAATGTGACATGATTGAACTAATGGAAGATGTAGAACCACATGGCATTCTTTAGCTCAAAAAAAAAAAAAAAAGAAGTAAAACTGGAGTAACTACTTAATAAATAAGTGCTGATTACAGGAAACAAATGGAACTAGAGAAAGGATTCCCAGAGGTCTCTGTTTTTTGTCGCAGGGAATTCTGAGGAGTGCAAGCAGAGAAAAAATCATCTCCTGGACCCCAGACCCTTAAGGAGATGAAGTCTACAGCACCAGGTGAAGAAATGCAGCACACCACATGTTAGCATTTCAAATGCTAAGAATAAATCCATAAGAAAACCTAAGAACTGTTGAAATCAGGGGACCCTGAAACTGTAGAGGTGATTTCAAGGCCTCATATTGTAGTACTTTTGAAATAGCTCAAGATTTACTCAAAGCACAGATATATGATACTGCCTTCTTTTGTCAGAAAGGAGGGAAGGGTGGTAAGAAGCCTCCATAATTTCCCAAAGGACCAGACAGGATTCAAAGACGGGAGTTCCTAGAACTTGCTGATCTAGGTTTTGATGCCAAAGGGCAAGCAGTTGCTTAAGTTTTGCGTGCTTACAGGTAGTTCCCAAATTTTAGAACAAAACAGTGTAAAACTTCCAGCCCAGGAAATTGTGCTCCTTTGCATCTTAAACAGAAAATACTCCTTGTGTTTCCAAAAGAAAAAAAAAAAGAAATAAATTAAACAAACTTTCTAAATAGAAATCTGAGATCTAAAGGCCACCTTATAGCTGCAAAGTGTCAGGACAGTCCATGTCATACATTCCAAAGACCCAAGTGCTGCTTAAATTAAATATATGACCAGACTCTCACAGCTATCAAAATTTGCTTATTAAATAAACAAAAGCTGATTAATAAGACACTTGGTGTTAAATGGTTAGCCTCCTGCTTGCGCTGCAATGTTCATTCTGCAACAATAAATGAAAAATCATCATGTCTAAGCATGTCTGGGCTATTAAGATTCTTAATATATTCTTGCAGCGATGCAGACCAAACAAAGGATTACTGCCATGAAAGAATGATACAGCATATACTAATGGAAAATTTGAAGAACCGTTGCAATTAGCATAAGGTCCACTCAAATCTTTGTGAGGAAATAATGAAATCTGTTAGAAGTTTTCTTTTGTGGCCGAGATTAAATAGGACTCAAGGATCTTACTGGCTGGAGAAGAGTTTTGCAGTGGTTAAGACTGAAGAAACCCAAGGCTGTAAAGTGTCCACACACAGAGAGGTTGCTCCCTGTCCCCCTCAATGGTGCAGATGAGGACCCTGGTTCCAGCCTGCTCTGGCCCAGTCAGATCTGCATCTGGTGCGATGCGTTGGAAAGAAAGAGCTGGTCAGAGGAATCCCACCTAGGACAGAAAGCTGCAACAGCTCCCAGGCACTGCAGGTAAATTGGGTTACTGTTCTGTTTTCTATGCTAATATCCCCCAAAAGTTTCAAAGTCCCTAAATCCAAAAAAGCTTCCTACTGGGTGTAGAGTCATGGCCCCAGTGCCACCAAGCTAATTAGACTATAAGTGAAATATCTCCATCAGCATGGTACTAAAGGTAGTTTCTCTGAATAGCCAGGCTGAGCAATTTTGGTACAGGGCTTCTTTACCAAAACTTGAGCCTACCTGGTGTGTATGCATTGAAAACCATGCTTCAGGATGGCTTCATGTAGCAAAAAAATCATGCTACAATGAGGATTAGTGTCATGTGTGCAAGATACTGAACTTTCTCAGGCTGAAAAAGGAACTACAGACCCTTCAACCTCGTCTTTTCAAGAGCATCAATTTGAGTCAAACGAACTTGGAGAAATGTGCATATTGCATAAACCAAACAAAAACACCCAGGCACACCACGGCTCACACTTCCCTTCCCAAGGAGTAGGTGAGAAGCATACACAGCAGATGTTAACAATATTACATAATACAGAGTGAAGGGTGTTCAGGTACGTGCAGATGTGTGCCTACAAAAACCTGTAAGAATAGGAAGAACATTGGATGCAGTCAGTGATTAATATTCCTTTTCCCTAAGCTCAAGTATTTGATTTTCAGGTAGTCAAAGAGTTTTCCAGACCTTTATGTCAAAAATAATTGTTTTAAGGCTTGTCAACACAGGAGAACTACTGAGAAATAAATTATCAACGTGGCCTGCCCGAGCTACTCTACAACAACTCTGTGAGGACACCCAGGGTACAGTGAGCATAGGGCAGAATATTAAACTCTCATATACTGCAAAAACAAATACAGACAGCTATCTGGAATGAGGGTTCCCAGATAGAGCAGAAGCACCAAGTAGAAAGAGCACTGAGACACTGCAAAGAAAAACACTTCTCTTAATGTTAAATAACGAGGTTGTGGTAGATAAATAACCAAGTTATTAGAATAAAAGGTTAATTAAATAGCCAGGCAGTTGTTTGTTGATGATTTCTGAATAAACAAAATACTACAAGGCAGAGGATATGTGTTATTTGTTCATCTCAAAAGCAGTGCTCTACAGTTCAAACAGATGTTTGTCATGACTTGTGAAAAAGGTGGGTTTATATACTGAGTTTATATCAGCCATTATTCAGCTGGTTAATAATAAGAAAAAAAATTCAACTGTACATCCTGATTTCAAACAAAGTAACAATTAACCGTGAGATATGTGACAAACATTATAGGTTGATTACAACTTGTGGGTGGAAGGATAGTTTCACCTGCCACCTAGTACAGTACAGGATGAAAGGTGGCATCTCTTAAAAGCCTGGCATGGAAGAAAAGGTAAAACAGCTTTATCTGCTTAGAGCCACAGCTTATCTGCTCAGAGTGGGAATCTGCATGCGACAGAATCATGAACACACAGCTCCATTCGCCAATGAGATTGTGTCAAGACCTCCACGTTCACTAATGAGGGAGGTAATGACACATGAGGTTGTGTGTTGGTTGTATGTCACAAAACATTAATTCTGATTAAACAGGAAAAGAATTGAGGACCAGTTATTCATCCTTGCCATGCACTGAAGAGAAGAAGTTTGTGGGAGGTCTAGTCTTTCCTTAGGGTAAATATTTTAAAATGTTCCTGTCCTGAGCCAGGCGTTGCCTGTATGGAGTACAAAGATGGGCACAAATGGGACTGAGCCCTGTGTGAGGTGCTGCATGTGACCTATGCACAATGCTTCAGCCGTGAACCCAGCAGTCAGGAAATACATCCAATATGTCCACCTGGTTACGACAGCATGCCCTGGAGTGTGCTAACGCTAATTATATGCTGTTTAGTGATGGCAGTAAAAAACAAAACAAAACCAAAAATCAAAGCTGTTTTATCTTATTTCTCCTTTGAATCCTCATGGCTCAGGGAGAACCTTGTTTGAGAGCCTCAGGCAGCAAAGACACACAGGGTGAAATTACTCCCCCGCCATTCAGACTGTAAGCATGGGACTTGTGCACCGCTTTCTCAGGACTGACACAGCACTGCAGGTTTGGCTTTCATCTTGGAGAAGCAGACAGGGGATGCAGGAACAACACTAGCCAGCCTTGCCCTGACAGCGACCGGTCCAGCTCATTCCATGCTGCTTTTCTTGGAAGCGTCGGTGACACACAGGGCAGGGGTGGCTCGCATTGGAAGAGTTTGCAAACAGAAGCTGCAAACACAGCTCACTAGCATCTGGGATGCAAACACAGACATACAAGGCCTGGGGTCTGCTCAGCGGGAGAAGGTCTCCCACGTGTCTTTAAAACTTGGCTCTGACACAGCCATCATGAGGGTCTGGGCTGGAAGAGCTCTTGCAACCCAAAAGGTTTTCTCACACAATCTGGAAAGGGAAAGGATTTGCTTATAAGAGTTTGCACCAATTGAGTAAAGGCTAATACCCATTTGTTCTTAAGATTTTTCATATTTTCCTGAGTTCCTAAGAAATTTCAAGGCTCTGCCAGCATCCTGGGGGTTTTATTTAGAGCGCTGAGGAATCAAACTGGGCAAGCTGTGGGAGTTTTGCGCTGTGTGGAAACTCCTCTCATCTCAATGCCAATGTTTTCTAAACCAGAGCCAAAGATGGAGCACTTAACTGTGCACCCACCAAATATCTTTTTTTTTTTTTTTCCTGAATTTCAGTTTTCGTACTCTAGCTATCACTAAAACCAGATTCAGACATCCCTATGTCTGACACAATGGGTGTAGCCACCGTGTCAGAGCCACCTGGCTGGGCCTTGGGCTCACCTCTCCTCCCAGCAATGTGCCCAGTCATACAGAACTCACGTCTTCAAAGTATTCAACCCCTAAATATCCATACAAATGTGCCATAGATTTTGCACACTACAAAAACTGTGATCTACTTCTAAAAAAAAAAATGGCTAGACGAAGATGAATCAATTACACACCAAAACACACGCATAAACTCAACCCTCAGAAGCTATAGCATTTTCTCCTACGTTTGATTTGAAGGATCAAGAGACAGTTGTAGAAGAAACACAAGGAACAATGTGAAAAGTAAATCTTTCTTAAATAAGGCACACATACAAGCACTGTTTTGGCAGTGGTGTCTAAATTTAGTTTGGCTTTATTTTGTATATTGATTTTGTAATTCCCCTGTAACTCCCCATCTGAAGGCAGACAGCAAAAGTTACTTTCTATGAGAGATTTAAACGAATTAACAGAGCTGCTGGGGGAACAGAGGTACCGTGCAGCTCAAGCATTCGTGAGCAAGGACAGGCTGGCATAGCTCAGCAGCTTTCAACATGACATAAATTAAGGAGCATGGACAAGCCTGCTCAGAGCCAAACTAAACTACCCCCACCCCCCAAAAAAAATGACTCCAGGATCCCAGGGGAACAAGACATAACTGCACCAAGCAGCTTAAGTGCCTGTTTGTGTAAAAGGATGACATCCCAGTGCTGTATAAATCCTGCTCAACCACTTGCCTCTCATTTACCAGGTGATTTACTGCAGCAAGTGGCAGCGTGACCACCTGCTCCCTGTGCTGCAGTGGGTGGTCAATACCCCTGAGTGGGGCTTTATCATCCACGCCAGGGCCAATAGAGGTGCATCCCACATCTCCCTGAGGTGCCTATTTGCCTCCTTTCACTGTGTCATGCCTCACATACCACAAACTAATTATTCTGCTGTATCTGCCTCTCCATGGCCCTCTGAATTACCCAGAAGAGCGAAGAGGACAAAAGCTCATTCCAAAGCCCAGGCAAATTGAAGTCTTGTTTTGGGCCTCCACATTGCCAAGCAGTGGCTCCCAGGTATGAATAAGCTGAGGAACCTCCCAGATTCAAACCCCACAAATTGCACTTCTCAGCTGAAAGGCATCCCAAGTGCTTGGCTTCCCTCGTAGCACTAGTACTAAATTGATTGCCCTTCCTAATATCCCTGTAATCCTGCCTGCTCCAGGTATGCTTAGCTGAAGTGATTCGACTACGGGAATCATTTCTGCCCCATTCCTAATGGATGCACAGAAAGGACATGTCAGTCTCAGTGGCACAATCCCACCTTGTGAGCTCCTTCAGCAGAGATGACCCGGAACACAGAGCAGGAGCAGAGCTGCTGAGCAAGGATGTGTCACTTCTCCACAGCAATTTTTCCAAAAACTACTCCTCTTAGTGAAATAGAACTTCCAGAAGCTTGTGGCTCCAGATGCCTAATGCTTAAGATTTTTAAGCTAAATATTCTGAAGCTCCACAAGTGAAAAATTTATTTAACTGCAACTTTTTAAAGAACAGATTATTTAAGAAGCTGTACTGTTAGCACACAGACACCCAAACAGAAGGCATTTGTGCGATGTCATCCCTGTGTAGGTAAAAAAGGTAGGTACTAACTTATGCTGCCAGTTGCCAGAAAAAAAGGAATTTACTTAAACTCATCATTTGACTGATCAGAAGCAAATTAGCAGGAGGTTAAATGACAGGTTATAATTATTGTCTTCTAGCAAGAGAAGTACTCAGAAGAGGCAGGTTCCCCAACCAGACTTCAAACACACATTTCAGAAGCTGACATATTTCTAAACAGCACTGGCTGTCAAGAGGATCTTTCTTAATGCAAGTGCACATAATTTGTATTATTCTCAGACAGCTGAGTGACTAATTGCACAGGCTGAGCTGGGTTTCGGGAGTTAAATCCATTTGGCATTGGCAAAATAGAGCCCTCCTCTCCCCAGATGCCTTCCCATGCCCCTCGCAGCCTGCCCACGTGCAGAGAGAAGCACAGCACTGCAGGGCAGCAACAGAAATGCTTAACCAGGAGGAGAGGAAGCATTGCTGAAATTTATGCAACACCTTCCCAACTCAGCTAGAACAAAGCTGGCAGATGCACTGTTAGCAGGATTGCAACTTTTCCACGGCCTGTGACGCACCCTCAGCAATGTGGGCAACGTTTCTTTCAGCCAAGGTATTTTCATCCATCCCTAAGGACAGTGACTGCTGGGAAAGGGAGCATGACTTGTGCGTGCTCTGCTTGTACCACATAGCAGGGAGGAATGAGTGCAAAGACAGGTCTTGATAGGGGAGCGGAGTGCGGGCAAGGCTGAGAAGGGATCTGGAAAGTGGCCTGCAGTCCCTTTAGAAGGCTCAAATTTTCCCAAGATGTTTAACTCCACCAATACCAAAACAGGTTAATCCTACATCCATTCCCTCTCTATATATATTTGGAATGCAATTTAGGCAGGAATCAGATGCTATGCCTATTTTTAACAAAAAGATCAGGAAGAAAATGAAGAAAAAAGATTGGTCCTTTGCACAACAAGGCAATCTCTAACTCCCACTGCATAACCTATGAACTGAATTGGGACTTGACTACACTAATCCTCTGTGGTACAGGAAACCACTAACAGACCCCAAGATGTAAGCAGGTTTATTTTCCAACTTATGTGTTGTGGTTAAGCCAAACTTGACTGCAATGTCACCAAAACCTTTTTCACCAGTGATTTCTACTGGGCCACACCCAAATCCTCTGTAACAAACAAACAAACACAAAAAAAAACAACCAAACAAACAACAATAAAACACTGCACAGCCTGGCTAGTAAACTCTTCAAAAACAACCGAAACAGGACCTATCAGAATTTTCTGGGACATGACCTGCATCATCAAGTCTGAATATATTTGAAGCTTAATTTCAAACTGATGAAAAAAATCTAGATACAACTATAAATATTTTGCTTTTCAGGGCACAGCACTAATTCTGTTTGCTGCAATGCTCTCAGGCATGTTTAAAACAATTCCCCCTTCCCCTCTCAGAAAAAAAAAAAATCTTGCATAATATTCTGAAGGTAAAGGTTGTCTCACACCTAAGTTACAACAGGGGACACATTTGAAGGTGTTCATGCCATGCTTCCCCTTTCAGGATACAGACCCTGTATTTTCCCTTTTGTGCACCCTTTCTGGTATCAGTACTGGCCTTCGTTATTTGGTTAGACATTATGTGTAGTCCAGGTATAATATTTCACAGCAATTTTGTTTAATTTTATTTCTTACGTTTCTGTCTCTAGGGTGCTATGTTTTCTTCTCACTTCTCTGTGTGTTGGATTCATTTGCTTTTCTTTCAGAGTTTTTAGCCTGTTTAAAAAAGGCTAAAACCACCTCCACATCCTCTCCCCCTTTACCTATCTTTCCATAGCCCACGCCTACCCAAAGGCTTATCTGTCCAGGCTGCGTAGGTGGACCTGAGCTCTTACACTATGCCTTAGCTCTCACCTGGAAGCCACATAGCAGCCAGAGGCAATATGAGCTGCTTAGACATACAAATGCACGGGTCTTTGCAGGTAGACACATGGACAAAAGGTATGCAGTGTTTCTCATCCTCACAGCATAAGAATGCCTCAAAACGTTTTAGGAATTTACCTTTACAGCACCTTGCAACAGTGAGGTGAAGGCAGTCCTAGTCACAAAGTAGAAGCTCAAGACAAGGTGCTGTGAGTGATTCCATGCTCTTGTCAAGAAATATCCATGTGATACTAAAACCCAGTAATAAAAGATGGGGCCTCTGTATCTGCAGCTTACTAGGCTTGATATGATCTCTCCATTGACCAGAAAAAAAATGGCAGGAAATAGCCAAAATCTTGGATTTGATCAGTGCTCAGAAAAATAAGGGAACTGAACCCATCCAATGTGAATGAAGTTTACACAGTGCTGTGATGAATGCACACTTACATTTTAATTTTTGCCCTTGTCAGGTTCATTCATCACTTACTTTGCTTACAACTGAACATATTTAATATGCAGAATAACCCATTATTTTGAAACGAACACAGAGTAAAGCAAGTCCTAAAATGGAAATGTGCTCTGTATTCAACACACTAATGCCAATTATCCTGAGCTCATCTGAAGTTTGTTGGAAAATTGAGGTGTTTAGTTACAACAACCAATGTTTCAAAGAGAAGTTGTGTTTTATCAAGCTGCACCCTTTAAGCACAGGAATCACTACAGCTTTAAAGAAACATCATTTCCACTACAAGCACTGCACTGTAAATTGCATTTAACTGAACCCAAAGTGAGAAGAAACTCCATAAGGATAAATCACTTATTAGCTTTATATGAACCTCCTCCATCTGCATTATCATAGAATCATTGCTTCTATTGTAGCACGATGTTGCTGCTACCTAACCTCATGTCCTACCATGACAACATCTGTGAACAAATGTTCTCAGCATACCTTCAGTTAGCAGCTACCTTCATTAAGCCAACAATCTTAGGAGGTATGAACGGCAACTGTCTTCCTTTACAAAGGTGTTTGGCCAGATTCTTATGCAAGACCGTACAATAGATTGTTATTCTCAGCCGGGGTTTCTGGGCCCAGTTATTTAAGATCAACAATACAAACCACATGTATAAAAAGTGCTCACAATTAAAAATTTAGTATTTCTCCAACAGTTAGAATAATTTGAGCTATCATTTGTTTGTATATATGCCTGAATTAGCAAATAACTGTGGTGAGAATGCAGCATTTGTAAACAAATTCTGAAATGTTAATGGTGGCCACTCTATATATGCAAAAATATGATGTAATGTAAATATTTGGCACTTGTTGGGAATGTCTCCACTGCAGATAGCAAAGTCCCAAGGAACTGATGAAGGTCATCCTAAAGAAATGTTTGTGAACTCCTGAGAGTTCCTTAATCCATACTACTACATGCAATATACTTGAACACTAACAATCAAAACAACAACAAAAAATCACCTTTTTGAGAATTTAACTGTGGTAATTTCCCCTTTTCTCTCAACTACATTCTGTAAGCTAGTAATTTAGTAGCAGGGGGACACTTACACCCACCTGAAGAACTTCTGCAAATGACTTTGCACTAAAAATTCCATACAAGGGTTGTTTATTTTAAGGTGGGTAACATACAACTCCTTGATGGCACAATGTCTCATTCCAGGAAAGAGGGAACCCATTTCTCCTTGTTAATCCTGCGTGACCACTGGGTGTTTCATCTCAGCCCTGTGATAGATCCAAGACTGAATTCAGAACCAAATAACCTCACACGATGTGTCAGAACCAATTCTACCCATGTTCCACACTGACAGCTGCCAGAGAGCTCTTCCACAGTGCCTTGCTTTAAACGTTGTACGAGAGGCTGAGGCTGTCATGAACAAACAGCAGGGAAGGTGACCAAAGATGTACATTATAATATCAGACTTTAATAGATTTTTGCAAATTATGCAGGACTATGATTTTTTATATGCAGCTAATACCCAGAGAAATATTTCTACATCAGATGAAGAGGGAGATCTATTAAATTTACATATACATTTGTTTTGGGTTAGATCCATACCCAGGTAACATATTATCAACATGTTACTATAACTGAAACAAAAATTAGAATCACCAAGTAATATAAATGAAAATGGGCCAAAAGCTTCGGGCTTTGGCTTTGCAAAGCAAAATGCATTTGCAAAAGCAAATGGCTTTGAAGTTGGACAACTATGGTTCTGTACCCAACACGCACGAAGCAGATAGCTGCTAAGTTTCTAACACATAAAAGGACAAAAGACATGAAACGAACACAATTCAAAAGCATGGAATAGCTTTCACAAGATTTTTAAATTCTAGAGGAAAAGATGTTATTAGACATTAGGAGATGACATTATCTACTATCTACCACTATTGAAGGTCTCTTCACCCCTGAATAAACAAGTAGCACTGACGGTCATACATAGCTGTCAAGCAACAATAAGCCTGGTAATCTTTTGAGACTCCAAAAAAATAAACCCCCCAGGATTGCCTTTTTTTTTTTTTTTCTTAGAAGTTCTGAAGAGGAAACAGATTTCAAATTCAACTCAAAACACTACAAATAGAATTTAGGCAGGGTTTGGAAAGGTTCTGGAAGGAACCACAAGTCAAGGTCCAGATTCACAAATGTTAAATATTTGCTAATAGGGAGACGTGTTAAGGGAGATTTTTGATAGCATCTTCCTGCATCTTTAGGCACTTACATATATGTCTGTAGCTATAGCCCTGTTTCCAAGAACCATGAAAATCCAAGAAGATAAGCAGGACAGGACAGCTGCAGGGCTGAAAGTATCAGCTCAGGGTTACAATTTTTAGCCCCTCTCCATGGATCTCCACCCCAAAAATTAGCCCTAATATACTTATATCATCTTCAGAGCCAGTCCTGTAAAGCACTGACCATAATGTGTGACATGCTCAGTGTTTTTGGCTCCTGGAGGAAAATGAATATAAATACACCTTCGTAAAAATAAAAAAAACTGCCTTGCATCTCACAGAGCACAGTTCTTGACCTGTTAACTGATAACTACACTGCGAGGGACGTGGCTAAAGTGGCAGGCTGGTAATTTCGACATATTCTTCCCCATGGAGTAGATCTAAGAACACAGAATGTGCCAGCGAAGATATTTTTACTGTTCTCACAAAACAGCAAGGCAAGCATTCATCTCTCTCCTGATACAACAAATCCAGAAAAAGGCAGAATCCCTCTGGAAATGGATGGAATTTCTTTCAGCATCAACATAAAAGATCTTTTTCAACAAAATGATGTTGTTTTCAGACATCCATTTGCATCCAGGAATTCAGACTTGGTGTGATTCTAATTCAATCCTTGTACCACAACAGGTATCCAATAGTAACTAAGCAGTGTCATTCACAAAAACACAAATATTTTATACGGCTTTTAAAGCCACAAATGCCAAACTGGAAAGCATGGAAACATCAGAGAATCCCTCCTCTAAAAAAGGAAATGCAGTCTTGGGATTTGGATGGTATCTTATCAAGGAGACCTCTTTTTGTTCTGCAGGCTGCAGATAAAATTCATGACAATATTACAAGTGGAATAGTGTTCAACCATTAAATTTTAACCTCCTGTTCCTGATTGGAAAGTAAAGCTGTTGTTTCAGTGTCACTTAAAACAAGAGATTCTAAAGGGCAGCAGAAGTGTTTGCTGTACGAACTGTTAATGTCTCCTATGTACTCTCTTTTCCTTCTGGAGGTGATGGAGTTGCACAGCCTTTGGACTAGTTGTTCCTTTTTTGGAATTGACCTGAGAGATTGAAATAATATGGGAATATCAGTCACACACTAAGATTTCTGGGACTTGAAGTGAAAACTGCCACTGTCACCATCGACTCTCTGAAAAAACGATGTAATAGCATCATTTCTGTCATTCTTACAGCTCCAAAGGACAAAATTAAGGGCATCTGTTTAAAAAAAAAAATCTAATAGGAAAGGTGGAAATAGGAAAAAAAAAATCAATATAAATTGAGCTGAAAAGACTGGCTTGAATACAAAGCAATGTTGGTAAACGTCATTCTGTATTTGTTTATGAATAGGATTAATACATTATGCATGCATTTGCCTGATAGCATTGCACCCTAAAAAGCTGCATGCCTTGCACAAGCTTGGACGCAGAATACTAAGGGGACTAAGCAGAAGGTTAATCTTTCATATTACACAACCTGAGATGAATCTACTCTCAAAACAAGCTAAGCAAGTTGCAAACTAATCTCAGAAGTATTTGTCCATATCACCGAGATTTCATTCAGTTCTTCAAAAGCAGCAATCTGCCTCCAGGTGATGACCAGAGCTGAGCCTGTGTTGTTGTTAGCAGGTGAGCAAATGAGGAGAGTTGGAAAACTGGGATAAGATTTTTTCATACAAACTTTTCTTAGTGGCACATTCATGGATGTGAGAAAAAAGCCAAAGCACCCTCTCTCAGTTCAAATGCATATAACCCTTTCCCTGCCCAGAATGTATGGCAAAAGGCAGGAAAATGAAAAGATTGGGACTGTTTAGAGATGAATGCTACCAAAAGAAGTGCCTTGGGGGTTGGTGCTCCCTCTCCCACAGGAGCAGTATGGTGTTGTCTGAGGGAAGCACAAGAGCCTTGATCGCTTTGTGCCAACCCATCTCCTTGTGCTTCCCCAGCACCTTCAGCCCTGCTTTGGAGACATTTGAGGAGATGAAAATCTTTTTAAAAATCAGTCTCCTGCTGGTTCTTTGAGTGCCCCTAGCTCTAATTTTGAAGGATCTGTTGAACAGCTTGTCCTTGCAGTCTGGTAACCCGTGGCCATGTTCCTCTCAGCCTTCTCCCCTTCAAACTGAGAGGCCCCAGCCCAGAGCTGTGATTTAGTGCTGTGTCTGGGAGCACACTACTTATGAAAATAGAGTTGTCGTCTTCAACCGATTATTGTCAATCTTGAAAATAGGCACATTAATAATTCATCTAATCTATTTAGGTTTATATCTACCAGCCAGTTCTTTGGTACATAAAGACTTGATTGTATCCGAGATTTCAGACCATCAGGAAAGGGCTTTGTGAAAGAACAGCTCTTCCTTTCCCTCTCTCCCACAATAGTGGCTGATTGAGAACGAGCTCTCAAGCATGAAAAGGGTGTTTAGCACTAATCTGCTGGAGCTTCTGGCAAGGACTAGGGTGTCATGAAGGGTCTTCCCTCCCCCCATCATATATTGTTCATAGGGTCTTTTATCCAAGTGTGCTGGTCTTTGTCAAAAATCGGTATTTTTCCGCAAATTCTGTTGACTTCAATACAAACTTCAACAAAGATATTGTGGAATATAATGCATTTCAATAAAGTATTTTTTAAAAAGGAAATTCAGAGATATTTTTAGAAGTTGAGTACTGAAGCACATTTGATGTATTTCTCATTCTTCAACAAGATGGTAGGAACATCCTGCACTATTTTTCTATTGATGTCCCTTAATGTATGAGGTTTGTACAAGTGTCAGACTTACCCTTCATTGCATCTCAAAGCAGACACCTTGCCCTGGATAAAGAGAACTGCGATTTGATCAACGTAAATCAATAACAGTTTTCAAAACAACATGAAGGGAGATGCAACATGAAAGAGGATCTGAAATATTGAACTACTATTCACTTATAAATACGCATTGAAAAATTAATGAATAGAGAACAAAAAATTGGGAAAACAAAAAGAAATTTCAAATGAAAAAAAAAAAAAAAGGAAAATCCCACATTCTAGCCAGCCTGAAATAGGTGTTCACTCACCACCCAAGGAGGGGAGGAGGTCACAGCCAGCTGGGACACTGCTCTGGTTGGAGCGCCAGCTCCTGCTAGCCAGGGCATCCCTTTGGCTGCCCTTCCCCAGGACAGATGTGCCTCAAAACACCATAAGGTCCTCGTGCTAATGCACTGGTTGGTGTAAGCCTCATCTCTGCTGTTCACAACGCTCAGCACAACTGTTCTCAGCTACCAATGATAAAGTAAAAAGCAAATTAACAATGCAGCGTATTCCAAATGCACCTGGTAGTTCTGAAGAGTTGAGCAGCACTAAAGGAAAATTTTGCCAGCCCCTTCCTCCTCCTGCTATATCAATGCACCCCCTTGCAAACATTTACTGAGAAGGGATCACAGGAGGTCATCAGGCTGGAACTTGTTACAAATGCTACAAATGGAATAACACCAAATATGTTGTAACAGCAAAAAAAAAAAAAAAAAAAAAAGAGAAAGGACGTTCCACTTGGTGATGAGGTAAAACTGGAGCCATTTATCTAGTGCTTGCAATGTGACTTGTACTTTGCTGGCAGGAATGAAAGGGATCCTGAACTGGAAAATAAAACCGAGTGCCCATTTTCCTTCTCTTCCCTCTAGCTAAACGTTGTAGAAAATGAAGAAAAACTGTAAGGAAGGAAAAGAAATTTAAAATGCTACCTATTCTGAGGAAATGTAATATCAATAATTACTGAGTTATTGACAAAGAGAAGTCACTCCAGTGATGAAAACTTAGACAAAGCTATGCATGTTTTATACATTTTGTCAAATGGGATAACTCTGAGTCTGATGATGCTAAAGAAATTGCGAGCAATAGGATAAACGTGCCTGCTGCCCCGTGCTGCTGATGAAGGGTGGAAAAGACACAGGTAAGGTTTGCTCCCCCTCTCCTAGTAAGGAGCAGAGACATGGAGGTAAAGTCATCCACCAGGGCATTTGGCAGCCAAACATAGCATTTGCTGGCCTATAAACATCCTATTGGTTAACAACATTAAAAGGCAGCTGTAGACAAAGAGCCAATAATATCCCTTAAAGAGCTGTGCAATACTAAATTAAATCTAAACAAAAATATAGCAGAAAGGCACTCCGAAGAAAGGGAACCAGGCTCTCCTGTTTCCATAAGGATGACCTTTTGGTTAGCAGGTTCCCTAAAATACTCAGTACATCCACTGAGATACTAAGGCATGCTTACACTGCCCATTTGCAGCCCGCAACCCTTCAACATTGTTCCTTCTCCCACGTGCCCCTGAATTCCATTGTAAATCATGGTCAGCCTTGCTCTCTGCTACCAAAATTAATTACCTGATAAGTGGAGTTAATGCACATTGCTGCTCTGCAACAATCTGTCGGAAGGGATTTGTGTTTCGGGACACCACATCAGAACGTTTGGGTTATATGACCAGAGGACTGCTGCGAGGCAATCCTCGGTGCTCATTATGACCTGAGGGGCTCCCCAGTGCTCCTGTGGTTCCTGTGGGTGGACAACCCTATCTCCAAGCAGAGAAGCAGACACTTCAGCTTCAAATGTAATACCAGCCCCAGGGGCCAAAACATTGCCTTCCAGCATCAATACAGCTAGACAAGACAGAAGATGTGCAACATGTGCATTCGTGCACAACCACTTTCATTTGGTAGCAGCCCGGGATGCAGCTGCTCCATGAGCCCCAGATGCTTTGGATGAGAGAAGACAGAAAAAAGCTAGTCTAAACACCCACCCAAAAAGGGGACACTTCCCCCTTCCTCATCCTTAACTAAATTAGTACATGAGGAAAAAGTAACATCAATAAGAGAGGCAGTAGCCCAAAATAAAATGTCTTAACTATCATGAGTTTCTTCAGCATCTCAAATTAGTGAGTGACAACTAATTAATGCTGGAAACACCCTCTGGTGTGCTCTTCCCATTTTAAAAGCAAAACAAGAAACAAGGACATAAAATTACTTACAACGATAAATAGTCCAATGCTAGATAAAGACTAAATTCAGGTAGTATGACCTCTATTCCCAGCAAGAAAATCCTTTCCCATAAAGAATTCACTTTGAAATCACCAAAACCGACACTTTTTTCTCTCCCTCAGTCCAACTCTCTCTGACCATAACGGTCTGTGCAGGGAGATATTCAGAACAAAGCACGAGCTGAGCAGAGAAAACTCTTCTGACTGCAAATTCATGCAGCCAGAGCCAGAACAAAATCACCCCACCTGTTAAAGGTGAAGCAATTCTTTGGGAAGCTGAAAATGAAAAAACACACCCCAAAGCAGCACCTCCTAAGAAGCGAAGCATGCTGCTCACTGACCAGCCCAGGCACCCAGCAACGCTGTCTGATGTGAACTGACACTTGACAGCTGGACAGATCCCTTATCTGGGAGGAGGAAATGAGCAGTGCTCTCAATAACCGGAGGTGGCTCTTTCAGCAGATGACAGTGACAATTTAGCAGTTTGTTACAACAAACCTAGCAGCATTTAATTGTATTTAGACAGCCAAATTGGAAGGGTAGTTTGTTCCTTACTGCACTGACCGGTTGTTCTTAAAGAAGACTGTTAATGCCTTGCTGTTTATTTGCAAATGTTTTTTGCTTCAAACAATTGAAAAGAAGAAAAGCCTTCCCTCAAGCATCTATACATTTACCTGCAGATCTCAAGAAGCTAGGGTATAATGAAACATTCCTGCTTAACAGGTAACAGAAATACAATTATGTCAAAATGCATGAGTCCCCAGACTCCAGAATAGAAAAGCTAGGCAGCCTATTTGGGGTGTCTGTTTGGTTTATATGATTATTGTGAATCCAGAACTGATGGCTGAAGATTCATTTCAGTCTGTAGCCCAAGTTGCTGTCACCCTTCAGAAGTTCCAGGCAAAAAAAATATGAAGATGGGTACAAGCGCGTGAGCTGTACATTTGGAGGATGTGGAACCACTGGAGACATGAACTTGCTCTTACTGCAAAGCAAGCAGGAGCCTGACTGACATTTCTGCCATCCTCAGATCCGTGGGTGACGTGCAACATCTCCTGCATCTCACACTTTTGACCTTTTGTCATAGATCAGAGACATTCAGGATAGTTTTCTTTACATTCCCAACACTTCACAGAAGCAAGCCGCAGGCTTTCAGCATCACTCCTTTGCATGAATCAGATTGCTTCAGTTACATAGTGCAACATAAGCCTGGATAAACACGGATTTGTCCAAAATGCAACTTCCAAACAGGGAACATTATGGGCTTTCAGGACATCAACAATATCCACACTGTCCCGCATACAGGGCGGCCCAGTAATCCAAAGTATGAGCCAGACCAGATGCATCCTGCCACAGGTACTCCTCCTTCTTGGGAAACACTAAAACATCAGTCAAATCTGAAAATCATGACCACTCTGAGACTGTTGCAGCTTCAAGATCCCAAGAAAACCTTAATTTTTTATCAAATTCATCAGGATTTCTCTGTAGAACTAATAGCATATCTGCAGTAAGAATTAGTTTATGAATTAGTTGAAGAGAATATAATACAAAATATAGTGCCACATCTTAAGTTGTAGTGTTTAGTGTTTTCCATGGTTGGGAAAAAGAAAGTTATGCACATCGAGGTTTTAGAAGCACTGAAAGGCCACCTACGGCTGAAGTGATTGACATGAATTCTGTATTATTACTTTATTCTCCAGCCGTATGGTAGAGGGCAAATGCCACGATGCCACCTGCGTAATGCAGACACAAGTAACCTGTCACAGTGAATCAAAAGCCTTAAAGGAAGTTTTTTTCAGGGTCAAAAGTGCTTGAGTATCTAATGTAGAACAGAGAAATGTAAACAGCCACCAACTGCTAAATTTCTGAAGGGCTGATCTTTCAGTTCTCTCACACAGTGGCCATCAATGCCAGAACATAAAACAGAACAAAGGAAAAATAGTTAAACAAGAAAGAGAGCTTCAAAGGGATGATATCTTTCAGACTCTGTTGTAAAATATATATTACTCCTGGCAGATCAATATTACCAATTTCTGTCTGCACTCCTTTCTCTGGGTGAAGGAAATTCTTCTAACAACTACAAAAGAAGAAAAATTCAAAGACACAGCTCTGCTAACACCCAGAACATTATGATATTGAAACCATAATGGTTAATTACACAACAGGCTATAGCAAGTACTCTCTAAGGCTTGTCCCAGGAAAGCAATGAGAGGATGACTGCATAAGGATTCTCAGCATTTCAGTACTGATTTGTTAATCACGCTGTGCTACATAATGCCATCATTCAGACAGAAGCCTCGTCATTCTCCTCATCCAGACCCCCCTCCCAGTGTTGTACTGTGTTTTGCGATACGTATGGAGAAAACTGACTTCCCAGCCCAAACAGTCCCAATTCCTCATGGTCATAGTTCTGAGAAATTCACTCAGAATTTGAAGAAGCATGGGCATGTTGAAGTGCTAAGGACAGCATAGCTCTGCATAACCTCAGATCAGATAACATACAGACCCAGATGTTTGTGTTGCTCTGGGTTGAATTCAAAGTTCCATGCTGAATTTGTTAAAAATTCAGATTACTATCAAATTATACCATAAAGCTCAGACCTTAGACACTGACCATAAACAGTGGAGACTAGCTCCCCAATATATCCTATGAAATATTTTTCAGATAAATGTTTCTACATTGCGCCTGTATCCCAGAATAATGCCAAGAAGCCATGTGCATCAAAACTGAGTGATGAGCTCCTTCCAAGGGGGGCACACAGAAGAGTAGAAAAGCCAATACAAAATGTTGGAGTTCAACTGGTGCTCGACAAACACCAGGCCTTTGCCCCGACCCACATATCTGCTGTGCCCCCTCCTTTTTGGGAGCTCACAGGGAAATATCATATGTCACGCAGGATTTATTACAGACTCTCCATTTCTGATTAGGTTCCTTCTCAGCTTCAGGCAAGGCTAAATTAATTTGACTGTAAAACAAAGCAAATGTTACTCTAATATGCGCATGTGTTTTTGCTCTTCCCTTAGAGAGCGGGTCCTGTGTTCTGCAAGCAGCTGAGATTCCTTTCTGAAGCCAATAAGCATTTTGATTGATTAATCGCTAAGGATTTATTGCCTACTGAACAAATGATGATGTATTATCTAAAAGAAATGGAGCAAGTGGTGCCTGTAGAGATGTGCCTGATAATCAAACACTGAAGAGAAGGCTCACATTCCTGCAAAAGCATATCTATCATTTTAACTAGTATGATTTGCTCAGAAATATATGTGGAAGGGAATAACCTGTTTTCATTTAGCTTACTGTTTCTTTTTTTTTAAAGGGCAATACAGCTAGTATTTAAGCCCAGGAGACACATCCTTATTCGTATTAGGAGTAAGCAGTGCTTAGAAGTAGAAATGCTTGACAAAGCATGGTAAGAATGGCCAGTACTTGATCACTTTGAACTCAGGGAACTAGCTCACTGGGTTTTCGTGCTGCATTGATCATGTAACCCTAATTACAACTCTGATTTAAAACTTCAGTTTCTTGGGTATGAGTTAGCAGCTAATTATTATTTAAGTGTTAATTATCCTTAGCCTATATGATTTCCTATATGATTTTCTGAAGTCTTCAGGCTCTTTTCTTTAGATCCACAGGAAAAGGAAAGTGTTGTTTCTAGAAAGTATGCTTTCTCTGTTTCAGCCATAATATCTACTCTGTCATCCATTTAAGATGAGAAACTCTTCAACTGGGAGTTCAGATCCCCGTATCCTGCAAAAAGCCACCCTGTCAGCCCAGGAAAGGCCAGGAGAAGGAGCTGTCCCGCTGGGGAACTGGAAGCACGGCCCCACTGCAACACCAATGACCGCAGGGATGTTTTGCAGCATTAGAGAGGGAAAAATAACATGAAACAGCAAATGCAGCAACACCTAAGGACCCAAGCTGGTATCTCCGCATGCCACTGCTCTGTGCTCCGTACAGATATTGGCTTGCTTGGAGCTAACCTGCGGATCTGCTCATAACACTGCACCGCACAGAATGGATACTGCCCTTTGGTACTATCACATTACAAATAAACAAAAATAGAAAAGCAGCACGTGGGTTTTGCACTTGCTTCAATCTGTTTGAAGCTGCCTGTTTGAAGTCCAGCAGGGTATTATGGAAGAATGCTAGCTCCCCCAAATCCTAATTAACCCTGTTGATTGTGTCAGGACTCATACTCATTTTTAAACAGACCTGAGAAGAATTTGGTATGAAACACCTGCAGTTGTCCTTATCACATTAGTTTTCCCAATAACAAATAATTTTAATGACAAAAATTATGCAATAGTCTTAACTGTAAGAAAACACTTTTCAGGTATAAAACTGTAAGGGAATGAAATGTTCTCTGCAACATTAATGGGCTTTCTTGGACAAGGCATGTTTCAATGCAATATTAATTCTTGATCATTTGTCATGTGTTAATTAGCAGAATAAGCTGTAGGAAGTCTAGATTACCATGCAAATGTTAATTAGGTCATAATTTATGTTAAGCATTTCTAAGTATAGGAGCACCAGAATCTCATTTAGCAGCAGTTGAACTTTAGAAATAATTTGCATTTGCAACAGATATTTTTCTATTTAAATCTGAGAGTTACTATATTTTAATAAATACTAAAGAATCCATACTTAAATAATGAAGAGGTTTTTAATTGTCCAGAGTCTTTTCTCACCTTCTTACCCAAAGGCACACCTCTGCTAGAAGTCTGCCTTTGGCCAGGTACAGTGAAGCTGGGAGCAGATGGTGAGGTCACTTTCCAGTGCAACAACTCATGGGTGCCACAGGAGGCCTGGGGTAGAGCTAATGGCTTTCATTTATATCAGAGCCAGAACAGACAGCCCTGCGACTGCCAGCCCATCGGGCTGCTTTGGAGCTCCATATAGTCAACTGCAGCAGCAATGACCTTAGGGGTTCATTCACATTTTGTTTATAAGGAAAGTGGCACTTGAGATGCAGGACGTGGGTGAGGAACAGGAGAATCCTTTCCAGCATTTCTCCCACTGCTCCCTCAGGAAGGGAGAGATTAAAAAAAAAAAAAAGAAAGGCAGAACACAGGATGTTCCTGTCCACATCTGTGAGTCAAGAGCATCCTCCAACCTCATGCTCCTTTGCAGAAAGCTTCATGTTTTGTTCTGCTTACAGACACACCTCCTGGCAGTGGCTTTTCGTCAACTGACTAAGTAGGAACTGCATCAAGCCCAAGCCACACGTGGCTATACAGGCAGATTTTGGGGCTGTTGTTATGCTGCAGCCAATCTGAGGCAGTGGAGAAGCTGGCTCTGCATCGGTATTTTATGTGGAACAGCTATTGAAATAAACAGCTGCAATGACACATTGCAGTGGGATGAAGATAAATTTATTTTTCTATTTCCACACTCCCACAACTTTTACACCTCCCCACACAAATCTGCCCAAGCTGCTTCCACTTGGTTGGTATTATCAAAGGAAGAAAAACAGCACTGGGGCTCTAAGGGAGTACTGGCATTGACTCCCCCTGCTTCACTTTGAAGGCCAACATTAATTGTTATTTTAAATTGTTGAACTGCATTTCAATTGACTTTTTTCAGTTTTTGTTGTTTTGTTTCTGAGAAGGGACAAAATTAAAATAAAGAAAAATTACAGATTATATTAAACAATAGTTAAATTTGATGCAATCCCATTTCAAGCCATCTTCTCCAAGAAGCTTCTAAAGCAAATAACGTCAGGTTGGAGAAATCATAGTTCAGTCATAATGTCATACAAATTGAGAGCTAGAAAAATAGCACCTTGGAAACAAATCTAGTAGAGAAGGAATTAAATAAAAAAATGTATAAAGCTTAGGATCCTCACCCTGAAAAAGGCAAAGTGGGAATAACAGGAGATAGAAAGAGGGCACTAAACAAAGATTTAAACACATTCAGTTTCAGCAAGTACAAATAAAGGGGAAAGATACAGGAAATCATAAAAATAGCTAATGACATGGGAAGACCAAGCAGTTCACCATCCTTCATAGTGAAAAACTAGTGAACAGCACTAAAAGATGACATGTATCAGATTGGTTTAGCAATTATGCCACTTTAAATATTACCTATCTATATGGCACACTCACTAGTATTTTACTCTAGTGGATCTATGCACTTTTATGCACAGTAATTTCTTACTTCTAAGTCACTACACAAGCTTCAGCTATACTACTGAGGGGAACAAAAAGGCTAGAGAGGGGGAAGCAGGACTCTGGATACAACTGCTGTAAAGGAAACTTTCCTGTGGCCACTGAATGCAGCACCAGGTCACCAAGCCATAACCCTCAGTGAACAGGGGATGCTTTGTGAGCATGCTGCATGTATAGATTAGCAGCTGATCTGCAGAAGCACTGAGTACCATGGACATCTACAAATTTGAGTTTCCCCTTTTCGGAGAGTTGTCTTGAAGTATTACTGACGGCATTATGTGTACTATTGATTGGAGCAAAGCAAGCCCCTCAGCTCTGTGGAGCAAGGGATTCCCTCATTTTAGTTAGCATTATTTTTAAACAGAACACAGTTTTTAGTAACATGTTTCAGTAGAGATGAGCTACAATGCCTTGCCCTCCTTTTGGAGCACCATTTAAATCACTTTTTATACTACAGCTGTGTTGATCTCACAGCATCTCCAGCCAAAATATCTTTCTTTCACACTGCCTGTACATTTCTCAGGGCAGCAATGCAATCGATATAAGCAGAGGAGTCTGAGGAACCCAAGAGGAACAAGAATAGTTTGTGTGGAATTGATGTCGCCATGCATCCATTAGCCCCACTCAGTAATTAGGAAATTAAGTGTCTGATTGCTCCCCCTCAACTGAAGGTCACCCCAAAGGTCCTAACATAGGGCTTTGATGCTAATTAAGTGCTCGCTGACTGCTGCCAGGGCACAGGCTACAAACCCCAGCAGAAATCCTGCTGCAAGTCTCTGACTATCGTTATAAACAAGTGCATGAGCTTCTCTATAGAGAATATTTCTGAGAGCTCCTAAGACTCAGGTTTACTACCACAGTCTGTAAGCTGATAGCCTAGCCATATGCGTATACTTCACTTTAATAACATTTTCCATCTTGCACAGGACGTATAGTTTGACACAGATTAAGAAACCAGAGTCATTCCATATTATGAATACTTGTGTAATATTAAATTAACAAATATTAAGTATTAGCTACACATTTTGATAGTATTTTAATAATCATTACTTATCAAAGTCTGACAACCAAACAACACACATGTAGTTTTAAGATAATCTTGGATAAACTTCTAGATACTGAATTTTATTTTATTTTAAATAAGCACCTTACATCCTAAAACTAGCCTACACTGAACAACAAAACACAAAAAGGTAGAATTGCAAAGAACCTACACGTGATGCTGGAGCAACACGCAAACTAGCCCAGCTAGGGCAGCAGGATACCAAACAAACACAGCAATTAGATCATATCTCCTGCTGCAACCATGCTGACTCTGGAACTTGTACAGACTCCAGCTGGGACATCTCTGTCTTCTTCTGCATTGAGTGGATGTGTCCAGAATAATGTTTTCATGAGAGGGATATTCAGAGGACTGAGACCCATTGAAATAAAACCCCAATGCAATTGACCTTTTCAACCAGATGTCTGAAAATTCACAGGATGTACAAACCTGCCTTTGGGTGCCCAAGTACCCATCAGAATCTAAAGCACTGTGTCCCAAGAGGTGCTTTTATAGATCAGACATGGTCACTTGAGTTTAAGAAAAATCTCCTTTCCAACATAGAGTTGTTTCTAAATAAAGTCTTCTGTACACAATCAGAGACATTATTCTAGCGTATCAAACCAATTGTTACATCCCATGCATTATCCCAACAGCAGCTAACACTGAAGTGGCTTGGTGCTTTAAAAGAACACACAGAGCACTATGTGAATGAGCCACATGAAAGCCTGCACAATGAGATACACATGAAATCATGTACAGCACAATAAACAGGAAATCTGCTGGGGACAGACCAAAAGGCTATTAAAATGGAAACAAGGAGTTTATGTAATGAAGAGGATGCGAGAACAGCAGGAAGACAAGATGCAGGCTAAGGATGCCTCATCTTTACAGAGGGACATTAGGACAGTATAAAAACTTGTGAAGAGCAGATATGTAAAGGTAGAAATAATCAGGGCATGAGACAAGAGACTGAACAAGACTTCTGACTGAACACGTACACTGGAATGATCGCATCTTAGATGGCTCAGGCTGCATGGTTTAGAGGTGGCCTGGGTGACACAAGGTGAGGAGCTGAAAGTGACACTCATGTTATAGGCAGGATGGGGTTATTCAGAGGATGCAACTGAAATGTAAGATTTGGCACAATAATGAGCTCTGCTTTAGCCAGGATTAGAGAAGAATCTGGCTCTAGATACAATGGTCAGAGTCAAAAGCCAAAAGTCACAGACATCAGGGAGATGGGAGCAGAGTTCTGTGCAGGCATGACTAGCATTTGCAGAAAAGAGAGTTAAGCGGTGAATAGCAAAACTACATTGTTAAAATGAGTGTTTTAAACTGCAAACAACATAGCTGCATATATCTGCAGATGTTTTCATTATTCATTTGTTTTTTGAATCCCTGATTGTTGTTGATTTGTGGTTAGAATAGCACATTGCAGGGTGGTTCTGCAGTTTTGGCCTCCTCTTATTTAGGAAAATTGCTGCCCCTTTCTTCTCTTCTTGGCTAGCCAAATGCCTCTTTGCCACCTGCAGACCTAGCTATGTATTGCTCACTCTTCTGGCACTGAACAACAGCTGTCCTGATGCAGATTTTCTGCCTCAGTGGAAGAGGTTAATTTTGCTCTGGTTAAGATCAAGAGCCTCTATTAACCATTTAGTCCTTCCTGTGATGGATCACTCAGCTTGTATGAAATCCTTCCTATGAGCTACCAGCAGAACTTACTTTATAAGGGAGGCCTACAGGTGATTTTATATATGAACCCAGAAAACAGCTCTCCACTGCCCTCAAGACTTCTGGGAAAAGCTTGTAAAATGCCATCGAATCAGCGCAGCCTTACTTGGGGCCCACGTTGTGTAGTGTTACTCCATCAGCAACGAGCACTCAACCAAGCGCCAACTGCCCATTTTGGAAGAATTTCCACCTTCTCTGCAAGAGTAACAATTTCTTCCATCACCTTTTCCTTGCCAGTTTTGGAGTCTGAGCTCCAGCGTTTGCACCACCTCATCGTCTGCAAGCTTTCAGAAGCGCTGCCACCCTCATGGTGCAGGCTGCTCTCCTCCACATTCCCCCCAGCCGATCTCAGCACTTGGAATCTGCCTCCTTCTGCATGGCCACTCAGGAGAGCCCGGGACTGCTTCCCGCCTGCACTTCTCATCTGATGTCCCTGCGCGATGCAAGGACCACCTCTCGCACATCTGCCCCGATGTCCTGATGTGCACTGTACTGTCACACTAGGTAAAGGCTCTGTGCCCTACAATTTAAATAAAGGAGGAAAAAAAAAACACCCTACAAAAACCCTAATACTTCAATGCTAAAAAAAAAGAAAATGGAGTAAAAAAAATAATGCAAAGGATGGTCAAACCCACTAATGTCAAAGTCTCAAGAAATTTAGAGGTGACAGTATTTCTCTTCAGAAATGTCAGGTGAACTGAAATATCTGCATAATATTTAATTTGAAATTTTCATAAGGGTCTTCACATCTTTTCTCACAGTCTGACAAGAAGAGCCACAATCAAAGCAAGCCTGAACCAATGCAAAAACCATATTTCAGTTCGCAGGTGATTTACCACAGCAGTGTATTAGATACATAGATAAAAGCAAATTGACTCAACCAAAAATACTTTAGGAAGAAGAAATCCAAGTCATCAGGTTTTAGTAATCAAAAGAAGATTAACACAATGATATTCATGACCTCTACCCACAAAAAAAAGCAGTCAAGAGAACTTTTCTCCCTTCAGAAAATGAACAATTCATGGGAGTCTCAGAAATGGTAATTAGTATTAATTTAGCTGATTGTACACTCAGATAAGTTGTACATAAAATGGTTTCAGACTTTAGGGGAAACAACCAGCCACATACACCAATTATGAAATTTTTAAAAGACCTGGAGATAAGTAATTAATTAGGGGAAGGCAGGCAATAAAGGGATTCCAGCTGCAGAAGCTGGTGGCTGTGCAGTGATTGTTAAAAGGACATGGGACAGCAGGAGAGGAGCGAGCCCTCTCCTCTGTGGTGTTGGGCTCACCGACTCCAGGAGCAGCAGGGATTTGCTAAACTTAATTGAGTTAAGCACGGTGACTAAAGCTAATTGGGATTTTTAATTTTTTTTTTTTTTTTTGAAGTAATCATATTTAAAACCTAATAGCATTGAAGCTATGTGGCAGTAATTTTAATAAGAAGGAGTTGCTGAGGATCAGAGCAGCAGAGGCAGAGGCACAGACAACCAGAGCAGCCTTGTCAGGGCACAGTCCTGGACCACGAGTACCAAGCAAGAACTCAGCCCCACAGCTGGTGTCAGGACCTAATGCTGCATTTCCCATGCTTCACTTCTCTGGATCACCATCGCCAACCTAGAGCCCTTACTACAACAATTCCTGGATCTTTAATTTGTTCCATTCTCCATCAAAACCTCTGAAAGCCTTTTCATCTTACTTTGAAGCAGATATTTTTAATTAACTGTTTGCCAGTCAAATCTAATCGTGAAGTATAACTGCTGCAGCTTGAAAAAAATCACTCTGAACTGTTACAGAGATGGGAAGTGACTAAGTCAAAATGAGATCTGCAAGGGTAAGCAAGTGAAAAAGTTTTCTGAAAAATCTCCCAATATCAGTGAATCTGTAATTCCCACATTTTTACTATGTGTATCCTTGCTCGCAGTGAAATTGCTCTGCACTCACCAGTCAAAACCAGTTTTGCGTTCCATTCAAATGGCCAAAGACCTGTCTGAGCTGCAATTACGAGCCAGTGTCATGATGACACGAAAATGTAATGTTACAGATGTAACAAAAGCAAATCTAAAGGATCTCAGGGTTTTAATATTTCAAAAAGGTTAAAGCAGGAGTCTTAAATTATTTAAGTTCTGGAATAAGATATAAGCACTAGAGCAATATTGCATCCATACTCACATATCTTTTCCTGTGCAGGGTTGATATCTATGTGATAAATTGCAGAAATGTGAGGTAAATTAATTTACTATGCACTTTGATCACAATACCCTCTCCTAGCCTACTAATCCATTTCCCAGCAGACTTGCCCTAACATCCCAAATCACAGAACACTTTCATTGCTGCCATTAAAAACATTGTTTTATAGTTGACTTCATTTTCTCCTCACAGGTGTGGAAGTTCACTTCCTTGAAAAAATGATAGATATAAATTAAGCTACAGAAACGCATACTGATGGATCCTTTATGTCCTCCACTCCCCCATATTATATAACTATAGAAGAGACTTAAAAAAGAAAACATCTTCAGATACTGACAGCAGGGTGAGATGCTGTGATGCCTGCATGTTTCTGTGGTGGCAGGGGAAAAATGAATCAAGAGCAGATGTATAGTTCTCTAGCTACAGTGATTTAATATTGCCAACAAAGGAATAATACATATCTATATATAATTCCTGGAAAAGCACTAATAGTTTCATCTACAAATGTGCTCACAGTTTGACATTTTCAGGCTATAGACTATTACATGATAAAAATGCTAATTAATATATCCATCACTGCCAAAAGAACCGTGATGAAACCAAAATGTTTGGCAGGCTTATTGTAAAGAAAACCTGTCACTACCTCAAATCTCCACTCACTGTTAGCTAAACCAGATCTTCACACCCCATCCAAACACACAGCACAGCGCAGAAAAGCAGCACAGCACCAGGACCCATGGGGCCCCGGTCCCTCCTGGGGAGCCACGAGCATCCCCTCACAGCTGGGCTGGGAGCGTAGCGTTTGGGGCATTTTCTCCACTTGAGCTGATGTATATTTTACAATTTCTTACAGGAATCATGACACAAAAAGTAAGAAGAAAGGCAAGAAAACTCATATTGCTCCCAGGCTTCATACATTTGTCCTCTATGATTTTAAGTACTTAATTTAGAAATCACAACCCTTGTAAGCACTGAGGTCTACCTTTTCATGCTCAGCCAGCCAGTTAAAGAAATTAAAAATACAAATAAAATTACAATAGCCACGAATGAGGAGGCTTTGATGTAAAACAATATTAGGTCTCCTTTCCATACAGCGTCTTACCAAACTTCCACTTACAGAAGAGGGAGATGCTTCAGATAGAAGAGGGCATCTAAAACTGGGTCAGCTGTTTGCTGAGAAAGACTTACATTACAGATATCAAAGTATTCAGAGCACCAGAACAAAATGTAACAGGGAAAAGATGAGAAATGTGTATTTTTGTTCTTTTGATATTTACATGCCATGGTAAAAGCAACAAGAAAAAGAAATAGGGAGACAGTGATAAAATCCTGCATAAAGACTCACACTTATGTCATAAATGTTAAAAAGACATCAAAAGTCTGCACCTTTGCACCATGGCTTACTGCCCTGAAAGTGTTAAGCAGTGTTTTAGCAATAGCACCATTACCTTCTGCAGATAAAATTTATGGATGTTTCTCAAAACTGCATCGCAGAGTATTTGTTCATTCATAGTATCCACTAACCTCCATAATTTATAGGTATCATCCTATGTAAATCATTGCAAAAAGAAAAAAAAAAGATTTCAAGGACTGTTTGTTGCTTAATATCTGTTTGCCACAATTCAAGAAGAACAATGTGAAAATACAATGAAAATCATTCATAATGGTAAAAAAAAAAGACTTGCATTCTTAGTTTTCTAAGAAATATAAATAATCAACTCTGCCACCTCTGACATGAATCAGCATTTTGTATTTAACATGACAAAGGGCCTTCCAAAAAAAAAAAAAATCAACTCTTTTACACCCCTTTTATAAGTCTGCTGGCAAATCTTTGGGGTTCTGCAAGACACGACAGCTACAGGTTGTCCACTGTGCCCACTGAGCTGGGTAGCAGCACAAAAAGACAGCGTGCTCAGCTCGGTAGGTGTCTACAGGAATCACAGGGCTGCAGAGAGCTTGCACTTTGTGCTGCTCAAAACCAGCCCTCAGGCATGACTTGGTGCTGCTGCCCAGACCTGCTGCCAGCTCTCTGTGTGCTAAACAGGTGCAGCTGGACCAGACTTTCTCCCTAGGAAAGGAAAAACGCAGACAAGCTCCACAGCCCGGAGGAAGACTGAAGATTCCAGCCCTTGATCTGAGTCAACTACCAGAGATGCGTCCAAACACCACATTACTGGTTATATTCTTGAAAGAGGAGTTGATCTTTTCATTTAGTTTGATCAAAACTTGGATCTTGCCAAAACTGCCACGACTGGTTTTCCTGATAAAACTAGGCATTTCACTGACAGTCTCCTCTGGCACACGATCCCTAACTTACTGTACGTATTCTTGTTTAAAATCCAGTATAGTCACTTACGACTCCCATTACATTCCTCTCCTCATACCCCCCAAGAACTTATGAAGCAAAGCATAAGTAGATACAGTTTAAATAACTGTTGGATTCAATGATTAATACTAGAGCAGAGTCAGCACCAGTGCTGATAGACTATTTGCTCCGGAAGGGAACAGCGGTGCCTTGCAAAGCAGAGCACAGTTTACACAAAAATGACAAAAGCAGACGCTATCTCTTAGCGAAAAGCATTTCTAATACCAAGCCTCAGTTAAAGATGAACAAAAACCCTAGAAGGATCATCTCTTAAGATAAAGTGAGATTCCTGGCTGTATTTCTTCAAGGACAGCAAAATAACTGCTACAGCTATGTATTTGGTAAAGGAGAAGGAGCATTGGTCTCTGACATGGGTAACTGCATCACCCTGACAAGTGAAACTGGATCATTAAATCAGCAGAGGTCCCGAGATGACAGAAGACAGCAGAACACCCTGAGAGCACCGCAGACATCTGCTTGCCAAAGCTGTACTCCTAAACACCTGCAGGGATGGCTATTCCACCACTGCTCCGAGCAGCTTATTCCAACACCTGACCACACTTTCTGTGAAGAAACCCTTCCTGCTATCCAGTCTAAACTTCTCCTCTTACGCATTGAGACAGTTTCCACAATCCAGACCCTGATGTCCAAACACTGCAACAGAATGGCAGAAACCACGCACATCACACTCGGTATTGGCAGGGCAATGGTTCAGCTTTATTCTGAGATAAAACCAAAATCACCCGAATTATTCTCTTTGCAGCTGTTAAACTTTGCAGCAAGGTATCATTTGTTGAAGCCTCCTTTGTACACACACTAACTCTTTGCCACTGGCAGCAAGGCAAACTCTCCTTCCCATCCCAGAGCCCCCTGCTCAGAGGAGAGCTGTGCAGGAGCAAACTTAGCCCCGATGTTTTATTCCTCCCTTTCTGTCAGGCGTAGTGCCTGCTCCAAAGCCACCACCACCACCACATTCAGCCTCATGTACAGCTCCACATCAGCCATAGGACCTGCAAGCTATGGAATGGTGATGTTGCCCTCCCATAGCAGGCGGGAGAGAAAACCCTTGCATCCCACCTCTGCTCTCCTGATGACCTAATTTATTCAGTATGGAAAACTCAGGAGATGTACCAGCAATATCGTAACACCGCAGCTCTCCTTTTGGGGGGGAAAGAAGAGCAGGAAACCAATTATAACACAAGCATCTCAGGTTGGATACAACATGAAACATAATTTAAGGAAAGAAGCTGTACCTTCTACACTAGACTTTTAAAATTTAATCTGGCCTTTTCCTTGCTTTTCTCTCAGTGTTTAGAAATCAGACAAATCATTTCAGGTTTTGTTTTCTTTTTCCAGTTAGTAAGGAAAACAATTAAATTGCTCTAAACTAATTTCAAAATGTAAATACTGTGCTGAACCAGCATTTGATATCTTGCTTTGGCTGTCAAACAAAAAAAAAAATTCAATTATTTACACTGCTTCAGTCACACAAAGGAAACATTGCTTTGCAGTGTTACCCTGTGTATTCCTCCAGCCTAGGAAAATAAACAAACAATTGTCACAATAGAAATGAAAATCTGCTACATTTCCTTAAGCACACAGAAGCTCATAACCACAAGAGGTTAAAAACAGTGATTTTTACAGTAATTCAGCAACACAGATGAAATCTAGCCCCAGTCTGATTGCCAAGGCCTAACAGGAGCCTCCAGATACCCTTTGCAAGCCAGGCAGCGGCCATCAGCTGGAGCTTGGCAGCTTCTGCACTGCATGCGAGGGGAATGATCCTGCAGATGACAGCCCCTTGCTAGGAGCCCCCAGTCCAACCAGGTGGCCCCAGCATGAATTGCAACATGGAATTTTTCCCACACCTCTATGACAGCATGAAATCCTGCCACAAAACATAACGCTGTTAAGCAGCCATGAACCCCAGTCCCCATCACACCTTCAGCCTTTGTGGGTGATCCTTCCAGCTAGGAGCACTCACAGCACCGTCCTCTTGAGGAGAATCTTCCAAAGCCTTACCCCAGAGCAATCTATGTCTTTAGAAGCAATCAAGAGATTAAAGTTTTTTTTTCATTTATGGCAAGTATTCTGATTTTTTCCTCCCTTATTAAGGAAAATTCATATGATTTATCCTGCCACAGGTTTTTATGTTGCTGTAGCCAGCCTGCAAGCATCTTGAGATAACAGTGTGCAGTTAACAAGATTTGCAAGTCAGACGTGTTATAAAACTACACTTCTTGAGTTACACAGAATCAGTGCTACTCTGCCTGCGAGACACTGGAAGCACCGCACTCTGATGGGAAGCGCAGCCTTCAAGTGAGAAACACACTTAAAACAGAAGCCTTCTTCCAAAGGCAAGCCCAGCTTTCTCATCTCTTGAAGGAATCAATTAAACAAGACATGGAGAGTTCCACACTGAAGCCAACACAACGCTGCCCACCTGTGGGTGCTAAGCCTCTGGTCCAGGGACACAGAAAATAAAATCCGCTGTGCCTCTACTGCTTGTTTGCCAATTGAGTAACTGTAAGTGAACGTGAAGGCTCTTTACACCTCTCAGCTCGGGCAGTTGGGTAGATTATAGCTTAACCACCATGAAAGTTTCAGCCAGCGTGAAGCTTGCTTACACTGAAACACGATTTCATGAAAAGAAGGAGCAAAGAGCCTCCATGATCCATCACCCAGCTCACAGTTTCACAATGCTCCTGTTTGCTCACCAAGCCATGCAAAGCACAGGGCACCAGAGACAGGGTGCCTCATCGTGGGGACCAGCTGAGGACGTTGGGAGGACAGTCTCTCTAGCAGCCACTAGGCTTTGCCAAAGCTCACTGAAGGAACAGAACAGCAAAGCCTCCATTTTTTGGATCTCTCTGCCCTGAATGCATCCACAATGGAGATCTCTCAGCATCTTAAGGCAAACCAGTGCTGGATGCTGTGGAAGTTCAGCACAGGGGGATCAGCTGTCCCATGGCTCGGCGTGAAGGGAAGGGAACACCACGAACGGGAAAGCAAGTGCTGGTTGGGTGCCCTGCAAAACCACAGTCTCTTTGTAGCAAATATTGAAGCTCTGGAGATCTGTATCTGCCTTTCCTTAAAAGTAGAGAGGACACAGCTTACAGGAGGACCTCCAAAACTTTAGGTACTAATTATACAATGCACTTTTATTAAACAGAGAAAATGACGTGTTATATTTAAATTTGAAAGCAGGATTGCTTTTCAAACTTTATATGCATTTTCCCAAACGTACTTTGAATCATAGATTCTGCCAGGACAAAGGGATTATCCCTTCTCACCTGTTGAAGTGCACAGCCCCTCAGAGGCAGGGAGCAGCACTCTAAAGACATAATCCTTATCAGAAGAACTTCAGTGTAAATGTGATAATGGTTTGTAGTTTCTTTCTGTCTCTAGATGCTATAGACCCCCCTATTCCTCTGACAGATTAGAAAACAAAACAAGAACATAAGCAAATAATTCAATTTACATAAGAACTTGGTTCAAGGGGGACTTGCACAGCCTGAGCCTTGGAAGAGCAGCAGGACCAGTACAAAAGAAACCACTTGATACCCTGCTGCTTGCACAAAGCACATCATCACGACACACCACGCAGCTCAAAGCCAATTCAAATCCAATCTAAAAAGTCAAGGAACTCTTTCGCCAGGGGAAACCAGCAAATGACTCTCATTGAAAGCAGAAATCCCCTTCCCTTTAATTTGTGCCTATTTTTATACCCAGCATTTGCTCATTTCCAGAGCCTGCCTCATCCAACCTGACCAGCACATTTATTTCTGTGGCAATAACATGCCCTCAGAAAGGTGTCCTAACTTCACTATAGCATCAAAACAGGGGAAAACTTTGGGGGTGCAAAGAATGAAGGTCTAATTCCAGCACTAATACACAAACTGAAGTGTAGAGGGAAAAACAAACAAGGAAAACCCACAAACCGCTGTGATAGCATATTGCTTTGTATACAGCCTGCTGTAGGGACAGGCACAAAATGTGTAATTTTTCCCACTGGAAAATTATGATTAACAGAAATAATCTTTCATATGGGTGAAAAAAGTTATAGTTCATATTTTCCTGATTGTGCTAGAAAACACTTTACAAAATTTAGTGTTAATATCAGAAAGTGAAGAATTTTAGCATGACAATTTTTTTTTATTATTATTTTTCCAAATAGCAATGCTTGACACTACTTGATAAAAATGTATCATGTTCTAATTGAGATGAATTCAAGTGGTATTTTGTTGCTCAAACTTCACATCCAGGTGCATCAACTCTAAGAGGGGGAGGTTTACAGAGTCTTTTAGGAAAGCGAGCACTCTAAGAGCTCCCATGAAGGAAACTGATTCAAAGGAAGGGAGACATTTGGAAACAGAATAAATGGAGGGGGTGGGTGGACAATGAATTGGGGTAAAAACCTGTAAAAAACAGCAGTCAGCCTGGCTACATTTTAGTGGAAGGAACTTCCACTAAACTGCGACCTCCTCCTCCAAGAGGAGACTGGCATTATTTACCCTATCCTATCCTCGGGGATAAGAGAAACACAGTTTCCAGCCAAGACAATGAGGAAGACAAATTCCCCCTCGAGCAGATTCACTGAGCCACCCTGCTAGCTGCTCATCTGACTCAATGCGCTGTGACAGACAGGGATATGCATGCTGCGGTGTCACTGATGGGCATTCTGTGTGTGCCTCACCATGAGCCCTGTCCCCCTTTGCTGCTGTGCGTACAGATGGGCACTAACAGACACAAAAATGTCCTGCCACTGTGTAGCCTTGGGAAAGCTAGGAGGTCCCGTGGACACTTCTCCAATTAGTAGGTGACACCCAACACCTTAAAATTTCCATTGGATTACAAAAAATAAAAAGAAAAAAAGGTAAGGAAATGAAGAGTGTTGCCTTCCCCTTAGGTATTGAATAAACTCATTGACTGCTATCAATGGTGTTTGGGCCTCATTAATTTTCTCTTCCAAAGTTAGCATTCAGACACTCTCAAGCTTTTGTCTGTTGCTGTCATCAAGGCATTTGCATGCAGTAATCTATGACAAATGGTTTCATTTGATGCACATTGGATTTCCTTGGCTGCCAACTAGGAAGATAATAGAAATACCAAGAGAAGCTAAATTAAAATTACAGGAGTCACATGTTTTTTGGAGAAACTTGAAACAAAGTTAAAATAAACACTACCTGGGCAGCTGAATTCATGGAGAAGGGGCTGAGGTGTCAGCTATGGAAAGCCAGATTCTAAAATGCAGCTTTTTTTCCCAGGTCATTAAAGCCTTACAAAAATATGATATTACTACAGAAATAATTATACTACAGATGTGGGAACTGGATTGGATGCAATCATTCTCTGTCACAATATGCACTGGCACACTGAATCCAATTACAAACTCATTCAAAGACCTCTCATCTTCAACACATCTCTTCAGTTTTCATTTTGGTGCACAGTGGTGCCTTTTGGCTGACTAGCCACCCAAAGTTCAAAGCATCCCATGGACGAAGCCAAAAGAAACTTCATGACTTAGTGATACTCACAGCTAAGAGCATTAGAGTGGACGTAGTAGCTTATGATTTAAGCAAGATTTAGTTAAGAGAAACACATTCTATTACAATAGCAGACATAAAAAGTTGACTTTAGGAAAAAAGATAAAAACTTCAGGAAACAGAAGTCCTCCTTTAAGTTCAGTGCTGCTGCACACCAAAACAAGAAATGGTACCAGCTAGAACACACAAGAATTTCTTTGAGTTAGCATTGGATCTGTCTAAAACCACAGCTGTTATTGATGATTACTGTTCAGCATTTAGGGAAAAAGGTACTAAACAATAAGTTCCCTTTATTTATTCATGTCCTTTTAAAAAATAAACACCCTAATCAATGAAACTGGTTTTCCAAATAAACCATTCTTGCTTGCTCCCAAACACTTAATTAAACACAACTCTAGTTTGTTTTAGCAACCAATTAAGGTCATGGTCAAATATAAATAGGCTCTGCAAGAAAAGATTATAATTAATAAATCCTTAACAATACAGTAAAATTACACCAAAGTTTTGCTTGCCAGAAATACTTAACAGCATTTTTGAAGATCATTACTGAGGACACTAAAAAAAGAAGATAAAGTTTTATTAAAGCGTGTGCAGTTAAGTTCCTGAGACTCTTGCCTGTATTCAGTCTAGCCTATAGATCTTGCTGTCATTACTTACATCAGAAATTAAAATGCCTAGTTCCCTACTTTCCAGTGAACTGGAACATCTAGGTAACACCTATGATCAGACAAGCCCTCCATCAGGATAGCTTTCACTCGCATGTAAGTTAACTACAGAAGGGATCTTTACCCTTTATATTTAGTAGATTTTCAGTGAAGGCTCTCAGTTCAGATTTGTCACCTGCTGAATCTCAACCATTAACCCAACAGGAGTTTTGGATCATGAAAAAAGACAGATTAAATGCACATTTTAACCTGAACCAGAAGCTCTCTTAACAGTAAAGAAAGAAAATGCAGATTAAGGGGAATCCTTATCTGTCTACTTGTTTACTACTGTTTACTACTTATCTGTCTTGTTTACTTGTTTACTATTTGTTTACTACTTATCTGTCTACTTGTCTACTGGTGTAGAGCAGCCTCCTCCCAGGTTACACATAGCTCAATGTCGAGGCAGCACAATGAGAGCAGCATCGGAGAATTTCAGCCATCTCAGACCACAGGTTGGCCTTGTGTCCTGCTTCACTTGGTGATTCTCCAGGAAGAAGCAAACTCCAGGTCTTGGAAGAGCATTGTCGCTTGGGCAGTGCAGGACCTGCCCAGTACCTTTATGGGCTGAGCTATGAGTGCACTGAGATCCAAAAACACTCAGGATCAGGAGCAGATGGGTGTCAGGTGCTGGGATCACACTAAGCATTTAGGACTTGATTCCTAAAAACCCGATACACTCACACCACCCAAAAATTGGTAAGATCCTTCCTGCCATCAACTCACTTCCCAAGCACAGTTGCTTTTACTTGTTTTTAGTTTTATTTCTCCAAAGGAAAATAAGGATTACAATGCAATACTATGAAAATTATTGGTTATAAACAATAGCCGCATTGACTCCATCACAGAAGAAGTGACCTTCCAAGGACAGCAAAACTGGTTTCTTCACTCAAAGCAAAGGAAAAGGGGAAAACTACTGTTCTGAAAGGAATACAGAAGGCAAGAGAGAGATGTCGGTAATCTTCTAAATAGAGCATAGAAATATGAGTCACAGACACATACATGGGTCTTTGTAACTTCATTCAGCTTAATTTACACCCCCAATTCCCCATTGTGCATCATTGACTGAGTCTAATAAATTTAGAGTCCAACTGTGCTGCAGTCGTAGTGGTGCCTGCCTAGAGCACAATAGAAAGAAGTCTCCAGCGCTGATACCATGCAAAAACTAAGTTTAGCTGGAGAGAGCTGTTCTATACAGAGCAAAAATGCTGAATCCCATCAGGAACATAAATCTTGCTCACAGCAAAGGTTGATTTCACAGCAGCTCAGAAAAGAAAACATTCAAAGAGAAATCCAAGGATTGTAAGAGGCATAGGATAAAACAATATGAAACTTAATGGGAGAAAAGACGCCTATCTTATGAGGAAATACACTTGGATATTGCCTTTTAAAATATAAATGAGTCTTGGACTTAAGTAGGCTAATCATTAAAGGCAGGCTTCTGATGTTATCAGCAGAAATACTTCAGTGCAGAGCAAACTATATTGTCTCTGGGGGGTTACATTTGTAGGTGCCAGCTTTTCCTTGGAGCTCAACCACCACAGGATGAATTCGCAGTCTTTAGAACCATGACAGCGAGCTACAAATAGTGCAGGGCACCGACTGAGCCCTGGGGCTGCTCCAGGAGGGGAAGGCACTGCATCCAGAGGGGCTTTTGTGTCCCTGCTCCCCCAGAGCAGCTCCTGCCACACAGAAGGACATGTCATGCTCCTGTCCTCGTGGAGGAGCCCAAGGAGGGTCTTGAGGGGGTATGGGCAGCGAGGATCAAACATAAGCACAGAGAAGTTGCAAAAATCACATCGGTAAGGGACACCGCTTTCCTCTTACAGTACCACTGCCAGCACCCTGGGCTCCTGCTGTCACACAAGTGCTCACAGCATCGCACGGAGCCATGCTGCGCGCAGCGAGCAGCTCAGAGCCCGCCACGCGCCTTGGCCACGCTGTGCTTCACGGCCTGCTGAGCTCCAACACCTGCACCCCTCAGCCTGCGCTGTCTCCCTGGGCTGAAAACAACAAGGCGTCATGTTCAGTAGTGTGACCAGTGACAGCTTTCCTCCACCTGTCACCAAGCCACACACCCGCCTCAGCTGAAGGAGAGAGGCATCCTCCTGCCACCACCCCTCCATCAGTACTGCTTGCTCGATGTGCAACAGAAAGGTAATCAAGAAAGAACATTTCCAGTGAGCGCCTGTGAAATATTAAGCTGAGTGTTCAGGATTGTCCAATTCTGAACCAACCAGGATGTGTATGTATTTCTTCAAGTGCATTTACTGGACTAAATGAGGTCTGAATCGGGCATTAGAGATTCAGTTCCTTTCAATTAACACCAGTTAATTCAATTAACACCAGTATGAAGCACCAGTTGCCAACTTTCATACCCATGATCTGATCTACTGCATACTGGTTAAGCCATTGCATGCCGTTTTAGACATTATAGAATGAAGGCAACTATTTATGTTCACACCGCATTATCAATGGAATGAGATTCTCACTAAAAACATTCACATTTATGTATTAACTACCTTGCCCCAGACCTGATTCTATCAACACCAAGAGCAAAACTCCCATTGAATTCATCTTCCGAATCTCAATTACTCTGGCAAGTAGAGAACATTTTATTTAAGCTTCACTGAGGAATGAGAGGCAGACCAACCTTCTTCCCAGGCTGTTTTGAACTGAATAGCCACATATTTGGGGCATATGAAAACAGTAGACCCTTTGAAATGTGAACATATGCAGTTTTGCCTGAAGGCTATAAAAAACAGTGGGAAAGCCAAGATCAGAACTAGAAATTTTTGCTCACTCAAGTTTCTGCAAAATGCTGTCTACTGAGGAAGATGCTCAGAACACTCTTAGGTTGATGTTAGTTGTTAGCTTGTGCAGAACTGCTTTGATATAGATTTTCCTCCTCACAACAAGGCAGAGATTTATTGAGATGATTTTAATGGGTACGTCATTAACTACTGTCACAATAAAAGGTACCTTCATATTTAGTAGACTTAGATTCTAGCCATCCTTGATTCAGCCTGTGGCTTCTTCCTCTGAATAAGCCTATTTTTAATTAACAAATATTTGCAAATGTCAGCATTGCTATGGTAGGTACACGTTTCTGCTTGTGTCTGCCTCACATCTTGATGCTGTATGCAAGACTAACCCAGAATCCTCGATGTGCAGGTAATTATCTTGCATGAACTTACAGGCTCCAATGTGCATTCCTGTATTTTTAAGCAACACATGGCCAGTGTTGTCCACTGTGATTCAGTGCTAGCTAACAGTCCTCACTGGGTGCAAAAGATCACTCATTTGTGGAACAGAGAAAGAAAACGTGCTAAGAACTGCAGTTTTTCCACCCCTCCCCCCCCCCGCCTTTGATTATTATTTTTAATTTAGAAAAAAAAAGAAAAAAAAACTGAAAGTCTTTACTTTTTTAATTACTTCATTTTCCTGCCAAATGCCAGCATCCACTCTCTGCCTCTAGGACAGAGTCAATGCTGTCAATCAGATGATCAATGGACTATCACAGGCACTCGACTAACTCTGCAAATCACAACCTGTCCACTCTAATCCTCAGGCCAATTCCACAGCTCTACTTCCATGTGCATCTTAGAGCCTAAAACAGCCAACGTGGAATTCTAGTTACTTCTGTTTCTTATTAAATCATTCAGAAATGATGTGGTTCCACAAAATGAAGATTTGGTTCCACAAAGTTATTTCCTGTGAATGCTTTCACACATTGTTTTTCTAATAATTTTCATTAAAATGAAATACATTCATTAACAACAGCAGAAAACCGTGTGCATTACCCAAGGGGAATCATGGTGCAAAGGTGTTCAGACAGCTGACTCCCAGGATATTTGGATCATACTGAAAAAGCTCCAAAACCCATCCTGCCACCCTCATTTGTCTCAACCAAAAGGAACCAACACCATCATAAAAGTACTTAGCAGCAGCCTTGAAATTTTGTCTTAATGAGGCTAGAAGGAATTCATGGACAGGTACAGACAATACAGGATAATCCATCTTAAAATCAAGCAATATTTACTCTGCTCTTACTATCTGTGTCCTCCTGCCAACATTTCACAGAAAATAAAGCTCCAGTCAATTACAAATACTGTCACGTAAAATGGTTTATCACATTTGTTTTCAGGTTTGTACCTTCTGCCAAGTCATCTAACTGAATAAGGTCCTGAATTATAAAACTGTATAGTAGACTGAAAGGAAGATTTAAACTCCTGTGATTGCACATTGTGTGTAGAAATCTACTTCAATCCATTCAGATGCATGCTTAAGAAAGTTTCAGGAGGAGGGGGAAAAAAAAAAAAAAAAGAACAAGCTCAGAAATATCTGATTATAAATGAACCTTTTCATATGTTGCCCTTGATTTCCAGTGTTTCAAAATGGGATTAACCGCAGTACTACAGACAGATATATGCACCGCTTTAATCCACCGAGTTCAGTTCAAGTTTATTATGCTAAATCCACTCCAGGAGGATTTTATCTTTTACCTGCACCTTCCCATGCTCAGCGAGACTTCTGCTCATCAAATAAGTGAAGCACCAGACAGGGTGGAATCTACCTTTTTAATCATCTTGTACTACAGTAGCCCCACACTGGAGTTGAGCAGCTCAGAATTGCTGTTGTTTTAGAGCTTCTCATTATCTATGGAAGATCACGAACTGAAGGGAAAGGTATGCTGAGCATGATATTGATTACAGCTGTATTTGCCATGATTCAATAAGTTGAAATTTCATATACCAAATATTAAGTTAGTGAAATTATGTACTGGCTCATCTGCATCCATTTTTTATTCACTTTTATTTGGCTGAACATTTTAATCTTACTTACACAGTGACTAACTAAAAGTAAATGACGCATTCCTAATATTATAAATATGAAAAATAGGGTGTGCCAAGGGACTGCAGCTGAATACATTAAAATCATTCAGTTTGCTGGTTAACATATTTCCATCCCTTTAACATACAACCTTTCGCATTCAGTTGGCAGACTGCAAAATCATGGTCTTACAAAAAACACTGTCTTGATTTTCTGTTGTGACAGCAGAAATTGCCCAAAATCTTAAACAGTTTCCCTAGAGGACGCCCGCTTGCCAGTACTTCCCAGGTGCCACACAATCTGAATCTGAGGTGAACATCATGTCAAATTCCACCCATCTGTCAGTGTAGTGGATTATTTCTTGAGAGAGTGAAATTGGCTGCCTGGGATCAGAACACCATCAATCTTATTCATGTAGGGTGCGGAGATGCTGCCTGAGAAAGGCTAGGCAGAGGGAAAGCTGGGCTGCTTCTAAGTAGGTGATGAGGCAGCTGTAAAACCTTCACTCTATCTATATCACATCTGAGTGAAAGATTTTGTCATTTTTCACATTTCCCCAACGCTTGGTATGCATTCAGTGTCTTGCTGTTCTTGCTTCATAAAGGAGGCGATTTTTCAAGCTTAGGCAAATGTTGCAGAGCTCTGAATCTGTCCAGCTCATTTTTTCTCATAATGTCACTTGTTTCAACCGATTTTGCAAAAACAAGATTACATTTTCCTTTTACCTATTTCCTTCACTGGGGGACAGACTCAAATAACCAGCAGTGGTACTCACAAACATAACAAATATTTTGATCACTTCCCTGCAAGTACCAAGTAAGAATATCGCCACTCAAACTTCAAAGAATCAAACTTCCAATGCCAGTTGGTAAAGATATTAGCGTTAGATTAACTAATAGCTGCCTACAGCAGGTCTATCGAAGATTTAGGTCTATCCTTCTGTACTATAGATGTGACTATAGATGTGTACACCTGTGACTTTTAGACAAGCAGAATATCTGGGAAAGCTTTGAATCCTTAGGTTGCTAAAGATTGCAGTCCAAGACAGTCTGCCATTAGATTAAAAGTTTTTTCAAAAAAATCAAAGTTTTAGCTGCCAAATATTAAAAGATACATCTTTGCAAGTTATCATCTGCCATCTTCCATTTCCAAAGCTCTGAGGACCTCTCCCTCTCCTTTCTGTGGATCGAGCTTTGTAACACACCACTCATGGCCCATCTAACTTGAACTAGATGATAACACTGCACTAGAATATGCCAACTTGTCAGTTTTTAAACATGGCCCATCCTCTTCAAAGCACAATTAACAGTTGAAAAATTAACATGATGGATTTCAATTAATAAAAACACAAGTGCAATAAAACAGTAAAACTAAGGCTCAGCGTCCATGGATCACAACAGTTAACATCCTTCATTCATCAGAGCTCTTCATTGCAGACCTGTGGGACTCACACCAACCTATATAAAGTGTTTAACTCCACTGAAGGTAGGCCTAAATTCTCCACTGAGCTGCTTGTCTGCAGCCCTATCAAGTTTGAGTTGCAAAGTTGAGAATCTTAGAAAAACTCTATTCCCGTTTACAACAAGGCAAACACCTGACCTCTGGTGAACACTAAGGACTAGGGAGATGCGATACCTTCATTTCAAGCAACCAAACCCTGTCCAGTTTGGATTAGATACTGCAAACAGTCACCCAAAAATGCTGTCAATGTCTTTTTGAGCTGTACACCCACTCCAGAGCTACATGAAAGGAGGAGAATGGGAGATAGAAATAAGGACAGACACAGAAACTAAACGGGATTCCCACGTTGGGAAGTTGTTAGAAGACAGCGTTAAAAGATAATTATTCCAACATCGGGTTGGTAAAGCATAATACACATTAGACTGTCCAAAAAAAAAAAAAGCTCTGCAATATAAAGGCAGACAACTTATAAAATTTGAATGATAAAATGTTTTGTTTTGTTGATAAATGACTAAATAATCATGACAGACATGAGCATGGCAGAAAGCCTGTGATCTCACAGCACCCCACAGCTGATCTCAGTCCTACCTGGTCTGTGCAGGTGATGCTGCTGGAAAGTGTGATGGAGGGACCCCTGACAGAGCAGCATTGCACAGGCACTTATCCACAAATACAGGACCCAGGACATTGCAGAGACCACTGCCATTCTCTAAACAAAATATTAGACAGACATTATTATCCATTGCCTTGCGGCACACAGAATAGTCAGCTTCCATTACAACAGCATTGGTATTTTTCTACTTCTGTTAAATATCTTTTGTTTCCTGGTTGTTTCCCCCCCTGCAGGATGCAATTGTCATACAATAAAGATCACGTCCAAAAAAGGACAGTTGATGTAACACTATGTCAGCACAGGAGCCTGAATAACTTTAATAATTCAGTGACAAAAATGAAACTGTAATGATCTGAGGAGCAGGGAGAAAAAAAAAAAAAAAAAAAAAAAAANGGGAAATTTTCCCAGAGTGGTTCTTTGTCTAATTTAGAAATGCGGGGAGGGAAAGTCACAAGGCCAGCTAAAATACTGTGATGTCCAGACAGCATCAAAACTAATTTAAACATATTACAGATAAGCATACACCATCATCAGACATACAGGTTGCATTTCAAGAATATCCCATCCCCAAGACTAGAAGGCTGATTCTGTCCCAGAAGGTAAGATTTTTTTTCCCTGTTCTTTAAAAAACTTTTACGAGCATTCATTTTTAATGATGATGCTGCCTGCTAAACAAAGTAATAGTTTCTCAGAATTATCTTCTAATCCCCAGATACAAGCAGCTTCCTTTTGTTTGACATGAACATGTGCAGGGACAGAAGTACAGCCAGGCTGAATTTCTTGCATACTCTATAAAAGATCTGATTGTTTTCACAAAGCAGATTGTGTCAAAATTTTACAGAAACTCTTACTGCAGAGGTAAAGAGCACTTTCTTTCTGTCTCCCAGTGCTGACATACTTGGGCATCCAGCACAGAAATCATGCTTTTTCGTACTTGTGTTCATTATTGCACTAGCTGGCTAAATTCTCCTGCTGAAGTTGAAAACTCAGAAGCTCTTTCTCAATGCCTGCAAGGATCGGGAGGCTTGCAAGGCTCAGCTACGCTACACATCGTCCAGTTCCCTTAACAACACCTTCTGCTGCATTTCATATTGCTAAATTAATCAAACTTCAGGCACTCTCCTTATTCAGCCAATGACGTGGTGCCATTTTCTATCTAATAATCCAATCAGCTGAACATCATTTTCACGGAGGAAGAAAGACTTTGAGAGATTAAATCTCTCACATAGAAAAATCATGCCTTTACACAAAAATTTGAAAGTGAAAATACTGTGTGACCTATCAGGGGATTTCTGCAGTAGGAAAATCAGCAGCATTAAAATAGAGAAATTCAGCATCAATAAAATATGCACATGGAAAAAATATTTGTCCCCCAAATTTTAAAGAAGTAGACATAGCCTCTGGGAAGCTTTAATACTAAGTGGCAGGAGAGAGCCACATAAACTGACAGGTCTAATTAATAGCAAACAGCAAAACATTATTTTGATCAGCATGAGGCTCTTCGTTTCTCTGTTCGGAGTATCTGATGCACTGCTCAGCATATAATTAGTTCAATTTCTGACTGTTTCCTTCCCAGGATACAGTGTACTTCTGCTCCTCTCTTTAGACCTAGTTACCTTGCAAAATAAATTCAGTTCCTTCAGAGCAGGAAGCTCCCAGGAAGCTTCCCGTGTCTCCAGGAATTAATGCCTTTTTGTCATACTTGGCGCTCCCATGCTTTTTATACAGGAAGGTAAGAGGGAAAGGTGACTCTTACTCACAGGGACATTTCAGGTACTCAGGTTATTTAAACTGAACTTTAAAAAATCCTAGACAAAGAGCAAAGCACAGCCAAACTTCTATAGTCTAAATGTTCCTATGTCTGTCTTCAGGCATCATGTTCAAAGCCACATGGACAGCAGACTTCCTTAACCTACTCAGGATTTTTTTTAGTGCTCTCCCCTTATTCATTTCTTAAACCTTTCTCAAACTACACTATCACAAACTGCCCTTGCCCAAAGCCCAGTGTTTCCTACAAACATTTCATCTCTTGCACTCATCAGCACTTATCACACACACAGTTTTATGCACAGATCATCTCATTGTTATTAAGAAACACAGCAGTGAGCATTCCTCCCGTTATTATCTGATGAGTTCCAGATTTGCCTGCTGAATCTTAAATCCTAAAGAAGCTCCTTACCTGAGTAATCCAACCAAGAGCAGAGCACTCTATTAGTGTTCATTGGAAAGGTCTAACACTTTTTAAAATCCATCTGTACCACAATAAGGGATTTTTAATAGCTTCCCAATAATCTTCTTTATCAGGATTAAGAGGAAAAAAAAAAAAAGTCTCTTGTTACAAATCCTGTTCCCAGAGTAAAGAAGACATCTGAGCTCTTAGACACTGCCGTCAGAAAAGTGGCCAAGGTTTGAGGGGTGGAAACCTTCTCATTTTCACCTTTAAATCATCTCCTAGCATCACCTTCTGCTTGATGAAACCTCTGAAGTGATCTTGAGATAATTCGCAGCTTCCAGGATACTACTTAAGGACGAGGAGCAGTTTACGCTTAACGGCAGAGCAGCCTCACTCCAGCGCGGGCAGTGCAGAGCCGGGCAGCTGTACGTACTGCTGCTATAGGATGCTGTAAGTGCCGGAGCCTATTTCAACGCATCCCCGCTCGGGAAAGTATCACATGCCTTAAAGCGACACAGCCCCGCATCGCACGGCGCGGGGCCGGGGCTCGGCACGGCGGCGGGGCGGGGGGCGACGACCCCCGGGGCTCGGGGCTGTGCTGTCCCCAGGCGTCCCCCCGCGCTTCTTGGCGACAGGCGTCGCAGCCCGAGGCAGCCTCTCCCATGTCACACCCGCACGAGCCCCGCAGGGCTTCACAACACCTTGGTGCGGGTGGGGGAAAGCTTTCCTTCCAGCGCTGCCCGTGAACCTCATGGACAAAAGGAAGGAGCCTTGCTTTGCTGGAGCGGTTTATGCTAAAATTATTTATTACATTTATTTATTGTCCACATCTTCAGTGGCCATTTACAGGAATGGAGTGGTTTCCTCTCCCTCTTGTACCATGTGTAATAATTTTTTAAAGAGCCATTGTGTGTACGTAACACGCATCCAAACATACCATTCACTCAGCACTACAGCTCTCAACTCTGCCTGCAAAACGAAGAAAGCTAGGAGACAAAACAAATTTCCATTTTAAGAGCTCAGTGCACACACTAGCAGAGCATTGCTTTTTCTTCCCCCTTAACCTATTGTAGAAAAGTGTACTGCCTTCACTGCTTACCAGCTCCTGACACCAACAGCAGCAAATAACAGCAATAAGTGCCTTTGCTCTCAAGCACCCCATTCTCAGTACCCAAGGACAGATGCCTCAGTGGAGACGTTCGCAGAGAGGCTTGACGAGTTTACCTGACAGTCCGTATGCTCCTCTAGAGCTCCTATTGCGTTAGGTAATGAGCATTAGAAGCTTGGCCCTGCACTACACAGGGCTCCAGCACAGCGCTCAGAGCAGCTCTTCATCGCAGCCTTGCCACATCAAAGCAAGGAAGTGACACAGGGGAGGGACACGCCCTGGGGCAACGCTGCCACACAGCTGCCAGCAGGTCCCTGAGCTGTCCTCAGCGGAAGGTGGCTCAGGACAAGCCCTGTGGTGGCCATAGATGCTTTCATGAGGTCAACATTTCTTTTTGGTGCTTTGTATGAAAACACACTGCACCAGTATGGTTGGGAACATGATGTTCTCTTCAATAAAGTTTCTCTCATTTTGCTTGAGATTTTCCTTAGATACTGGAAGGAAGCCAAGAACTGGAACAGTTGCTGCTACTTTCTGGCCTCAGAAGACTCTAGAAATCTCCAAAAGCAGCTGCTAAGAGAGGCAGCTAGGGCACACCAAGCTCTGATGCCTGAGGAACCAACCTGAGGCCAACCCATAGCAGGAGGCGATGGGCAGAAGGCTGGTGGTCTCAGCAGCTCCGGTTTTGCTGCCAAAGCCATGGGGAGGCTTCCCTTTTTCCGTGGGAAATGGGAGCTTTCTGCAGCACCTGAGTGGCAGGTGATGGGAGCTTATTTTAAAACAGCATCTGTTGAACAAGATGCGTTCCCTCTAGGACAGGCGGGGAAGGGTATGGAATGGGGAGGTGTAAAGCAAGATGAGGGAGTGGCGCCTCAAGAAGCAAATAAGATCTTCTAGGAAAGCAAAAGGCTTTCTGGACAGCAGGAGGAATCAGACAAATTGTGACCACACACCTTGGCAGAGTAGGCAGAGACAGATTTATGCAAGATACAGATTTATGTAAGGTACAGCAGAACTGTCACTCTGCCAGGCACTGCTAACTCCCAGCTCCATGAGGCTAATGCCACCATAACCCCTGACAGATGCTGCTATTGCTCAGGACAAGCTCTGCAGAAACATGGGACATGTTGCTTTCACAGGGTAGGGGGGAGATCAGAGGGACAGCAGAGAATATTAAACAGCCTGCACTCACAGTCTCTTCCTTGCCCTGGCTTCCAGCATCAGATGGGAACAGAGGAGTCCTTGGCAAATTTTGCAGTAGCATCCTCACACCTGTTTTGATGTCCTTGCTGCCAATTTTAACTTTCAGTGGACCAGCAAGACATGAAACAGCTCCTCTCACTCTGTCTTCAGCTGGGCACAGTGTCTTCTTCGCCTGACGCTTTGTGGCTTCTTTTTTCTTGCCTCCTCACTTCAGGAGGCACTGGCTTTGACAGGAAGGGGGTGCAGCTTTACATGTGCCCATGGGATAGTGTATTGAACTTGGAGCTGCTAGCACTGACAAGGCCAGAAACAGAAAATGTGAAGGAAAATAAGATACCAGTACACAGTCTGTATATTTCAAAATCCTTTGTCATACCAAGGGAAGGCTAAAAGAGTAATTTCTTTCCAGAAGGAAGGGAATTGAGGAAAAAGGCTGTGCTATTCATCCAGTGCAATTGCAGCTCCATCCAGCACCCGGGCAGGATGGATCCAGGCTCCACAGCAGGGAGACCAGACCCTGGGTTGCATGGTCTTTGCCTCAGAGGGGATGTGGCAGAAACACAGACAAGCCAGGGAGAGCTGCAGTTTGCTCACCCGGAGGTATCAACCTATGAATGAGATATATGTTCAAGAGTGTCTTGCAAGTGGGAGCACAGGGAAGCAGAGTATTCATAAACATGGTCTTGCCCCTTGTCTCCTTTCAACTGTCTGTCAGCAACCATGGCAGAGAGGAACGTGCTGTCTGCCCATCTCAGAACAAACAGAGGCTTCCAGGTATGGGAAAGGCTAAGGATAGTGAAGGTGGGTTCTTATGTGTCCCCTCCTCCCCACTTGGTCCTTTCCCCTCCACTCTCACACCTGATGGCAAACAGAGGAAAGGACAGAGGCCAGGAGTTTTGAGCTACCCTAATCAAAGGGCAATGGAAAACTGCCTATCCACAGCTCTGAAAAACTCCATGGGGCTGCTGGCAGGGCGGCCAAAAGCTAACCATCGCACCAGTGTGATATTTCCGAGGTGAAGGTAGGCTGCAAGGGGTCAGCAGGCATCAAACTGCCTTTGAGACAGGCTGCGTCACACAAACAATGATTGTATTCACAAGAAGAATAGCCTTTTCCTCCTGGTTCCACCATTCATCTAAAGATGCCAAGTGAACGACAAAAATAGGCAAATAAAAATAAATGCTTTTCACTCCCTGAACCTCTATTTATCACAAGTTTCTGTGCAGACAGAAAAGGAGAGCATATGCAACTCAGGGAGGCTCACGCAGACAGCAGATTGGTACTTGCACCCAAATAGGGGCCTCTGGCCTCTGCTTTCTCATGCTGCCATCTCTGCTCCTCTCCTCCTCCCCCACACACGCCTTTTCCCCATGTAGAGATTTAAGTGACAAATCACAAGCATGTGTTTTACAGGGTTTGAAGAAGGCTCACGACCTTTGAAATGCAAAGCTCGTTAGTTCTAGTGCTCCTAGGACAATGAAGCTTTGGTTTTCACAGATTGTGTTCTCCATCCCTCCCAGATGCTTCCACCCACCCTACAAAGCTCTTCCCCATGCACCCAACTCAGTGTCAGCTGCTGCCTGGGCAACAGTCAGTGCAAGTTGCAGCTCATCAGTACCTACATGTTCCTACTCCAGGTGGGCCAAGAGATGTGTAACAGTACATTCTACCTTACCTCCACTGGAAAGGAGATTACAAACTCTCTTTTTGCACATCCACAAGATTTATGGAAGCTTTCTTTAAAATCTGACAGAGCAGAAGTTTTACTCACCCTCTCACCCCACAACAAAGCTTGGCTTCCACTGAAAGCCAGCCCACATGGAAAACAAGCAGCTGGGCACAGGAAGATCAGTCTACATAAATGCCTGAACAGCAACCATGAAGCTCAGAGTAAAAATACCCAAGAAACAACCCTCATCCAGGGCCCTGTTCCTCCCCATGCATTTCTGGCTCTTGGTTTCTTCCCCCCGTGGAACAGGGAGCACACACATTAAAGCAGGATTATTTCACAGAGAGCATGAGACCTAGGAGCTTCCTAAAAATCAGCTGTAGACACAGCTTTGCCCAGAAAAATGCTTATACACTCTGTTCAATGCATGAGTGTTTGTAGCTATGCTTTACGGTTTGCATGCACATCTCCTGCGGTAGGTCAGATGCTCACAGTGGTGCTCCATTTCCTTTCCAGCACTTTTGGTATGCTCCCAGGAAAACCTGCCTCCTCACTTCTCCCAGAAACTTTACTTTTCAAGTCCCCACCAGTTTTGCTTCTCTCTTGAGAGGGGCCTATTCTAACCTCGATGACTGAGATGAATGCATTTCCTTCTCTTCTTAGGTCTTCTGCAACAGTGTTAAAACTTGTCAATACAGACTAAAGGATTTTTTCTCTTTTAGCTTTTCCAGTGGAAAGAGAAGATTTAGCTCAAGCATACCCATGCTGAGCATGAAAACTCAGCCAGAAAGCTATACAATTTTTCATGAAGGATAAACATCAAAGAAAGATTTGGTGATTTGTCTGGCTGTACCAAATACAGAGACTACGTGTACCCAAAGCCTAAAGAAGCAGAGCTGAAAAACAGCAGGGAAACAACTTCCCAAGGGTGCCCAAGGGCACCCAGGGGCTAGTTGACATGGTTATCATCTCACTTCATGTACAGCATGCTGGGAAGTCTGCTCTGTTCCGACTGTGCCTGAAGCCATGTGGGCATAGGGGTCTACCTGAGGATAACAGTACCACAAGGGCACAACACTCAATGGAGAGGCTCTGCTTGGTATCCAAAAATCTGGCGGCTGCTTCTCACCATCCTGTCTGTGCCACATCCCTGTAACACCTCTCCTTGCTCCTCAGCCACAGCCTTGCTTACCAGAAGCATCAGCTTTGTCAGCCTCCCCCAAACACAAAGGGAAGATCCAACAAACAAGATGACATAGCCAGATCCATTAGAAAGCGAACACGGGAGCACCAGTCTGAATATTGAAGGAATGGGAAGAAGTGAGAGCAGAGCACAAAAGGAAAGACTTGCACAGCTATCTTCCCAGCCTACCTTTACGGTGCTGCTCTTCCTTGTTATCTGGAGGTCTAGTCTTCACATTCCTGTGCCTGGGAGACAAAGATACTGCTTCTTACATATTGTCCCTGCCTAAGAGGAAAAAGAAAGAAAGAAAGAAAAAAAAATCTACATTTTTCAAGGAAGTTTATATCAAGAAGTTTGTGTCCCAGTTATTTTTAAAGTATGTAGGACAATGAATTAAAATCTCAGCCCTTATCTATAACTTGCCTTTAGCCAACAAGATCAGTATTTGCTAAGGAGTAACAAGAGGAATTAACTACACAGTACATTATCAACAAGCAACAAAATTTCAGTAGCACAGAGTATATTATAAATATAACCACAGAATAACCACAAACACACGATGGTGCTCAGAATATTGTGGCAGGTGAACATAACCTCCATATAATGAGATAAGTTGTTTATTTTGTTCCAGTTCAGAGAGTCCCAAGAAAGCAAATATCTAAGTCAAACCAGCCCTAGAGTGATGCCGGTCATGGTGATCTTGTCAAGTAATGATATTTTTATCCTTTATCAGGTAAACATCAGCTGGAGAGTTCATGCTGATCTGAAAAATGCAGAATCTCTTTTTATTGATTCTCAGCTTCTGCATGGCACAAACTCAACAGCCTTCAGCCCGTGCATTCTTTCACTAGCCTAGTTGAGTCCATTAAATGAAGTACTATTGAGATGTTTGTAGTTTCAGAAGGAACTCTTTCTAGTGTCAGTCCGCTTGACCTCCTGGCCAAGCAAGGTCAGTGGGAGAAGCAGCCAGGAGCCACACTGATCACACCTTGAAAAGTGCATCAGCTCTTCCCTCATCCCTCCCAGTCCCCCTCAGCACATCACTGGGGTGACAAAGATCTTCCCCAACACACCATGAAAACTAAAAGCACACATCTTCAATGCAATCAGGAGCCCTCTCCTTCAGCCCCAAAAGTCTAGATCCCAAGAACCAACCTTGACGTATAGAGGCCTGAGCTCTCAAGCAGGCTTCACTCTTGCTTCTGCCTCCCCATTACTCAGAAATTAATTTCTATAAATTTTTGGATGCATGTTTTACCTCACTCCTGGAGCAAACTCCTCAACGCACCCTCTGCTCCCCTCACCTGCCACCACAGGTGGGCCAGGAGAGCTTCATGAGCTCAGAACACCTGAGCTGTTAAGGGGCCACAGCCTAGCACAGGGGCAAGCTGCTCTGACAGCTCAAAAAAACCCCAAGCACACAATATTTATTCGGTTAGAATAAAACCCCGTGATAAGACACAACCAAGCTGATCTGGGACGCGTGCCGCAACAGTTGAGCTGTGTGACAGGGAACACCGCATGGAGCCATGCTATGAGCTCAAGGCCCTTCCCTGCTCTGAAATGTCTCCAGGCACCATCCCTGTGTGTTCTGTCACTCACTGTATGCAGATCTTTGCCCATCCCAACATCTTTTTTCAGAAAATAAAAGAAATAAAAAGCTTTGATTGGTACCTCTGCAAAAGCCAAATCCAAGGAGCCAGCTCAGCTCTGCAGCCTCTCACTTCTGATCTTTAAAACTCCAGGTGCTACCCTGACAACAGCAATTTAAAGTCAATCTACTCTGCATTGGTCCCAGCTGTAGAGGGAATCTCAGTTCTTGTATTGCACCAGGGCATTGACCAAACAGATAATTTGCAAATTTGTGCACTTCTTCTCCACAAAGCAACCAATGGTGGAAAACCGTTAGCAAATTGAGAGGTTTCTTTGCTGTATGCCCCCTGTAACATGAACTCTTATAATAGACTCACTATGTGATCTAAAAATGTATTTCAGCTTATTACTTATAAAATGTCCTGGATTTTGTGGGGTGCAGCTTCCACACACCTATTTTAGCATATTTGGATCACCTTAGATTAGAGGTGCTACATAAGGCAATTTTGCTTATGGATTAAATAAACTAATGTGCAACACTATAGCCTAGAGTTTGCAGGAAAATCCTTGAAGAGAGAAATCAGGCAAACAGAGATAATTTAATGTTCAGGGGTGGGGGGGAAGGAGTGGGGAAAAACTAAAAGGTAAAGAAAAACTAAAAAACTAAAAATAAAATAAAATATTGGAATGTAAGACAAAAGACTCCCTTAAAGAAGTGGAAAGAAGATGTTGGGGAAAGTTCTCCTACTGCAACAAAAAAAAAAGGAGAATCAGCATGAATACATGATATACAGGAGCCAGTGCTTCCCTGATGCCATCGCTTTGAAGAACACAATACTTTAAGATTTAGCTCCCTGTCACTGCTATGAGCTTTGTCGTTATTTAAGAAAAATACTCCGAGCACTCCCTTCCACACCTCATCTGCTTGCTTGCAGGGCTGGGCAGAGTGCTGCAGCCAAAGCCCTGTGTACTGAACTGGGGCTAAAAATGGGGAGTTTCCAAATAAGAAATTAATGCATGAAATGAGCATGGAAAAAATTATGCACTGTTTCGCCTTTGCTTCAGTACAGGTTGGTTGATTGACAGCCAACCCTATACCATAATTCCTTCCAGGCAGATGGCAAGATCACGATTTGCTCTTCAGTTGCAATCTTCTGCTGCCTCACACAAGCAACCTAGCTACATGATCTACCAATAAGAAGGGTCTGGGCTGCTTTGTACAAGTTTTACAATACTCACATCAAAACATATGGATTAATATTGTGACTAGTTCTCGTATTCCATTTTGTAAAAATTTGCCTTGAATTTGCCTCCAACATTTCCTAGCTGATCATATGTAGATAATAGCTTCAGAAATCCACACAAAAGCAACTTGTAAATTGCTCCACCACCCCTGACAGACAATACTCTCTTGAACGTTTGCGTAGGTGTTGAAAATCTTGCCATACATCTCCAGCTCTCTCAGCACATATTGTTTTTAGGCTGCCATCTGCTAATGCGCAGTTCCACCCTAAGAGAGATGCAGGATTGCTCCAGCCTCCAGTCTGTTCTGTTTTCAGATTTACTCTTTTATTTCTTCCAGCTCCCAACACTCAGATTGTGCCATTTGTAACCCCGACTGTAGTAACAAAGTTCAAGAGACACATTCACATTACTGCTAATTTTCAGTGATAAAGAACATTTATTGAGCGGGTATCCAGGCAGTGGTTTTAATGAAGCAAAGCAATGCTTTATGCAGTTGTGTCCCTGGAAGCAAATTCATTTGTCTCCTAGTCATTTGGTATGCACATGGAGAGGTGCAGGGCTGATCAGGAAGCTTTGAAGCACTCATTTTCAGTGCATGTATACTAAAAGCATGTATTTGGTTGATGGCAAAGGAAGAAGACAATGCCCAGAGAAATAATGTGGGTAGCATCTTGAACAAAGCAAGCCATGCACGTCACAGAATGTCAGGATCTAATTATCATAGCAAATAAGGAATGATGAACATTATACTTGACCGATTTTGTTCTTCACTGAAATTGCCAACAGTTATCTATGTTTGACAGCTGAGTTTGCTTCACTCCCAAGCACATTTGCAAAATTTGTAAGATGGCATTTAATTCTATTTTTTTGTTTGGAAACAACTTTATAACGGACAAGTTCGGTTAAGTTTGCTATGCAGGATCCATCACAAAAATATACAGGAAGCTACAAATTTAATTCTAGGAAACTGAGGAGTATGTTATCACTTGCTAGCTGAAATTTATCTGCTTTGATCCCTTTTTTATATTGCTCTTCTCCCACACATCCCTTTTATTACCCCACTTCCTTCTCAGGTTTTCAAAGATTTTGTTATCATTTGCTTCTGAACAAAATACTAGATTTTGCTGGCATTGTAGGCTCTGTACATCAAACTGTTGTTCATGTCACACTGAATTCTGTGCACCAAGCAGAGAAGTCAGAATAAGTGAGCATACATAATGGCATAGAAATATTTCCCATATTGCCTGCAAAACAAAAGCATGAATAAAAGAGGGCCAAGGAAAGAAAACAGATTGGAAAATGAAAATGTGAAGAGGGATGTGTTTAAAGGAAGCTCAGCTAGTAGTTTTGCTTTTTTTCCCCCCCAGCTTGTACTGCAATTTAATAAATTGTACATGTCTCGTTTAATAAATTGTACCAAAATGGTATGTCAGACTTAGGTTATATGTTTTCTTTGGTTCCAATAATCAGAGTAAACCAGAACAACCTTTTCCATTGGAAAAANTTCTATTTTTGCTCCAGCAAAAAGTGCAACTGCCTTTTTTTACAAGCTTTTAGTTAAACCCTCTCTCCAAATGATGACAGATGAATTCTCATGCCATGAGATATGATACCTCTCAGGAAGCATGAAAGCATCTAATAGATTTTCTGGAAAAAGGTTAAAAATTAGCTTAATGTTACATAAATAAAGATATTTATGAAACCTGGAATGAAATTTCACCACTAGAAGAAACCTAGGCCCTACTTCTGATATCACAGACTCATCTGACAGCTTTTATGGACTTGGGGTCACTTGCTGGTCTTCTAAATCGTACCTGATTGAGTCATCATAGCAAAATTTAAAATATGAATCATTTTCCAGGCAGCATAATATCCATTTGGCTCCTCCTTCCACTTCCCACCGGGGGCTGAAAAATGTTAAACTGTTCTCTTCACAATTAAATTCATGAAACACTTAAATTCTATGGCAGCCAGACACCAAGGAACAGGAAAATCATTTCATCTCATAATGTTTTAGAGCCCCTAGGCAAATGTAAACAGTGTTCGCTGTGATAGTCGAAGGATTTATTGCTCCTGCTGAACAGAGAATCTGCTGATTTATTTCTAATTCCAGCAGATTTTTGAGGGTAATTTAAAATTATTTATTACGGAATTTTGGTGGAGTTATTATTTAGGAAGTTTGAACATACCAGGCCCATTTGTGTGGAAATACATTTTAAACAAAGAGGCACAGAACCCAAATCAATCTGTATTGAACCAGCCTGTAATAGTGAATCATTATTGCACTCTCTTTCCTGCCAGAGCATAAAGGGGAGTTAGAGCTGCCTCACATATCACAGCTCCTGCAGTCCCAGCAGCATTTTATGGGCCACCACTGGAGGTGCTGCTCAAGTGAACTCAAGTTTAGGCAGAGAATATTCTTGCAAATATTTTACCCAAGACCAATTTCATTGATTTTGCTGATAGTAACATCACCAAAATGTGTAACACCCAAGTGCTGGTTTAACCTCGCAATTTTACAGGACTCAGAGTGACGAAGGTTACCACGGCGAGCCAGTACATACCTGGTAGTACACCAAATTGGTGGAAACATTAGTGAAAATATGACTTTATGTCTTGTCACTTACTTTGGGCACACTCGTGCGCTGCAGCTGTGCTCAGCAGCCTTGGGAACCATTGGGAAAGCTGAAGGATGGTAAATCCACTTTCGTGGCAGAGGTTGAACCACAAGACTCCAGCACGGGTTAGCAGTAGGTGGGTGCTTGTGGGAACAGCCGCCCCCACACCAGGGGTCCGTCTGATGGATATTCAGGCTCCAGCAATGGGCTGTCATCTTGTGGCCTCTTAGCTTTTGGTCCCCACCTTGGGGTGGCTCTTGTTGCAATCTGTGGGTTAGCACTTTGGGCAGAAGCCACCTGCTCTGTGTCTGTGTGTATGAGACCTAGCACAAGACGGCTGAGCTGTGTCAGAGCCTGCAGCCACTCCACAGCAAGGCTAAAGAAAATCGTTAGGAGGTGTAATCTGATCATCAATCAGATTTGCCAACTCGTCACCTCCATCTCCTCTAAAAGGTGCCTGAACATTAGACAAGAAATTTAAAATCCTTCGTGGTCTCTTTTTACCCTCCATCCTTATTTAGTCGTGCTGACAGTAAACAGGAAGCTAGTTTTAAAAATGCACAATTTCTGAATTTCTCTTCAAAGATGCCACCAAAACAACTCCAGACTGTCTGCCTAGGTGGTATTCCACTGAGACTGCCTTAGCTCTTTGCTCTGGCTAACCTGAAGCAAGAACTTGAACCACATCTCAGATAAATGCTGTAGAGAATCAATTTTCAATTTCCTGCTGCACTTTGGATATACGTTTAAATGATCACTACTTCTGGCACCTGGAAAGAAACCAGCAATAAAATCAAATGGTCAAACTATTCACCTGATAAGAGAAAAATCTGCAATAAATCAAGTAAGAGGAGACTCAGATATGGGCCTGAAGGCTAAATTTTGTCAGCACTGATATAAAAGCAGTGCCATGATCTTACTGTCTTTTTTGACAAAAAATAAAAATAATAATAAAAAAAAATCTAGCTATTCAACAACAGTTTTATCTAAACCAGGATATTTCTATAGAATTCACAGTCCATTTTAAAGAAATTTTATTCTTTAGTGGGAGGAAAAAAAATGCATAAGGTTCTTACTGAGGTTGAAATCAGATAAAGTGTTGATAAAGAGTTAATTAGAAACAACGCTCAGACAAAAGTTAAAAAAATAATAAAAAAAAAAAGGCAATCCGCTTACAAGAGAGAGACACTGGAGGAGATGCTGATGTTCCTGGAGACAGCGTTTGGTCATTGTTCCTGGGCAGACTTCTACCCTCCTGACAGGCTCTGCACCTCACTGTATGTTGGTATTAGGATGAGTCTCTCAGCAGCCTGCATGTTTCCCTGCTTGACTTTTTCTCCATCTGCAATGTCCTTAATCGTAAGCAAATAAGTAAATAAAAAGTCACCAAAGAAAATTCATTTCTAAAACAAAGACATTGGAAAGATTCATGCAAAAAGCTTCATATTGGTTTTGTCTGATGTGTTATTTGAACAAAATTGTAACAAATAGATCAGTGTTCTCTGAGAACGTTAAAATGTTACCAAGTGAGAAACAGAGCATCCTGGCTCAGCCTCTCAACAGACCAGAGAATGCCTCTTGCTGCATTCAGAAGGCAAAATACTAATTATGCCCGCAGAAAATCACAGTTGTGAGGACATATTAAACTAGAATAGACAAGCTAGGGAGGATGATACAAAA
>VXAV01001266.1:522017-534240 GCA_013399715.1 Alectura lathami
CCCAGCTTTAAGAGCTGTGAAGGATTTCATTTCTAACTTTAACTTACTAGCCTTTTCCAGAAATCCGCTTTGTATCTGTTCTGAGAAGAAAATTGCAATGCTTTGTAGAGTACTTAGTTACCTCATTTTCATTATAGTACTCATAGTCAGTACTTGATGGAACGATGTATATCACTGCAGCAGCAAAAACATTTACAACAAGAAAAATATGAGCTTCCTAAAGACACAATGATGAGCTCTGTCCTGATTATGTCCCACGAGAGTCAGCAGCATTCAGAGTGTAAACAGGAGTACAATTTGAAAGTGTGCATGTAGGGCTAGCACACACAGTACTCTTCCCTCGTTCATAAAGCATACTACCCTATGTTTCAATGCAGAGTGAGTCTGCCAGTACCCACAACTTAAAAAGCTCAGAAAGGAGTGGAGCTGTGGACACATTTCACCCAGTGCAGCTTCCTGACATTAGAGGGCTCCATAATCCACGGAGTATGGCAGAAGGGAGCTTCCTTCTGAGGCCAATGGAGATGACACTGGGGAGAGGATTATAGACTCCTTCTGGAGCTGTGGTTTGGTGGTGGTGTAAATTCAGCTTATGGAGCCCTACTATTAAGTCACAGCTGCAGAATGCAGCTAGTTGACCACGTATCAAATCATTCTACTAGCTCATACTTGCTTTGGAAAGGTTGAGCGGGGCTTGATTTTGCCAAGAGTAGACAGAGAACTCCTCCCTCTCTCGTATTATGCTGGATTGGATGTCGTTCTGGTATGACCTGACTATCCTCCCAGGGCTCAGAAGGACCTGGCATAAGCTCTCTGTCAGGGACTACTGTCAATGAGATACAAGCGCAGTGACTGTCCATGCCTGATGCAGATCAAATCTGCATATAACGGTGGTTCAGATAGTCCCAGAGACACAGCTGAGTGCCGTGCCTGTTGCCCATCATTATCAGAGCTCTAGAAGGAGCTGTCACACAGCAGCATGACACCAGGCAATGGAGCAGGGTCAGGCAGTCAGAAAGCCTGAGAATGCTGCATGTTCAGAAGGAAAATGTAGAAAAGCTTCTGAGACCATAAAGAAAAAAAAAGAAAAAGAAAAAAAAAATCTAAAATAATTAAAATGGCCAAAATTCAGAAGGAGCTTTTACATAGCATATCATAGCCTTTAGAAAGTGCAACTAGTCTTTGCTGCACATCAAAGAGCCAAATCCTAAAGATATTTTCCTAAGGAATAAATATGCTTGTGAGTTGAACAAACTCCATTCCCTGTAAGATAAAAGAGCTTTTCTGAGTAGTGCTTGCACAACTCCAAGCCTGAAAAGGTGAGCTGGCTCTTTGTTAAGGCAGTCACCGACAGAGGAGTTTCATTCAAGCCATGCTCCCACACGTAAACTTTGCCCCTTCAGCCCTTCCTGCAGCACCTGTATTCTGAGTAAGTGGCAACCTCGGTGCCAAGCAGGTTGATTTATTTCCCAGAGGCTGCAAAAGAAATCTTGGAGAGAATTAAATTTTCCCTTTTTTCTGTACTCAGACATGGTCTTCTATAATTACAGATTGATATATTGGTCTAGCTTTCCTGGCAAACATTGATAGAGGGCTGGATTATTTTAGCAGGGAGGGCCAGATTGTTAAAAATACTATAATTTCCTACAAGAAAATCTAGTACCTCTCATGCTGTGCATTTTTTGCCTTGTCCTGACACTTTGAAAGATTTTTTCTCAAATGCTGCGGGCATAATTTGGTCACATATTTCTGGAAAATGTCTGCACAAATAATCATTTTACTAGTCAATGACAAAGACAGTAAAAAGGAAAAGTGTTATGCGGAGTACAGACACCAGCAAAGCATGGAAAAAACAAAGCATCTTTTTCAAAGTTATAGAGGTGGACACTCCGACTTCATCACTTGCAGAATGTGTATTCCCAAGATACCAAGAAAATTCCCACCGTGAAAGGCAGCGGCTGCTTTTGTAGCATTGTGTGAAATTTACACCAGCTGAAGATCTGGTATTTGTTGTTGAATTTATTGAGCTTGAACCAAATCCCACTGTAACCAATGGGAAAAAAAATACAGAAAAAAAACCCTTCATTTCAGGCTTGCAGTTCCTGGACCCCTTTGGGCCATGTGACATGGATATGAGCAGCTTTCAAACCATGGCCATCTGATTAATACCAGGACACTGACTTGTTCTGGATTTACTGAAAAATCTCGAAAGTAATACGCAATATATATTTGGTCACAAAACTGCTGTGAAATGCTTACAGATTTATGTATCTGAAACCAAATACTCTCTGAAAAGATTGGGGATGAGAGGGAGAAAATTGTCGCTTTCACATCTGTGCCTACAGTGTATTGAGCTGGGTACCCAAATCACAGATCAATAATAGTCTGGCAAGATGATTCCTCGTTGTGCTTCATTTTGAGATAAATTCATGTAGCATGGAGAGGCAGCCACAGGAGGAGAGCAAATAAAAGCCCAGTATTTCCTTATGGCAGTTGACATTTTTGCCGAACTTTTTATTTTGTGTCTACATTCAAAGGGTCACTGATTTAAATAAATTAAAGACATAAATCATATAAAAACTGTAATTGAGAAACTATTTTTTCACTTTATGTTTATGACGTTTATTTATTTCACAGTGTTTTATGGTCTCAGCTGTTATTACACTAAGATAGTTTCTTGCCTGGGATTTCTCTCAGCCTGGTTCCCAAAAACATGAGCTGCCCAGTTCTGCAGATTATGGGATCCTTGCTAGGATCTATCTGACTTTCCTGCTCAAACTCCTCCATTCAGTAGTATCCTTTGAAATGCCTCCACTCGACGAGAAATGCCCTTTCTCTGGTGGCTCAGACATCCCAGACGCTGCAGGCTCCCACTGGTCTGATTTTGGCAACCAGTTTATCATGGGCTTTACGAGAGCAAAGCTGGGATGGTAACCACAGTTGTGCAGCAGTCAGATATCGGACACTGCGGTACAATACCAAACACCACGAATGCCCTCGGATAAGTGCAGTCATAGTTAAGGTTTTCAGGGACAATCTGTGGCTGGATATGAGTTTTCCCAATTCTCTCCAAGAAGCCGGTGAGGAACCAGCAGTGCCAGGAGGAAGTGATGGGTGCTGAATGCTTGCACTACTCCGAGCTTGCTGTAGCTTTCCAGACCCATGCACAACCACAGCCAGTTTGTGCCAGACCTAACAGCCGATGGAGTGCCAGACTGGGTGAAAAAGGTGCAGAATTACATATTCTAAAAATGCAGATGTGACTGACATCCTCTGGCTTGCCATGGAGCCCAGCAAAGAAAGCAAACTGTCAATGACACATCTGCTCACACTTCTCCATTTATTAAATTTGAAACAAAATTTTGACAGTGATAAAACAGAAGGAGCAGTTGTGTGTTTGTATTAAAACATCGCTTGGATAAGCAATAACTGGTGATTGGTGTAAAAGAACATCTGTGATATTATCCTGCTATTTTTGTCTGAGTCATGTCACACTGAGAAAGGCAAAAAGAAGAAAAAAAAAAAAAAAAAAAAAGAGATGAAATGATCACATGTGCTGGTTCAAATTTAGCTTTGTTAAAGTCGCACTCATTTTTGTTATCCAGTGTAATTCCCATAGAGCTAAGACAAAGACATCTGTCTTTCCTATGGAATAAAATAAACATTCTGGTATTTTGGTTTGACTACGAATCATGCTCCTAAAACATTTTTGGTGATTAATTTTTAATCCCAAATTGATAAATTCCTGCTCACACTATAATGTTAACATTGAGATCCAAGCCTTTGTGAGCCCTTAATCTGAGTCTCTCTTGTTAGTAGTCATGGAGTTTATTTCGTCTATGAGAAAAATACTTAACTACAGCAGAAAACGAGGCTGAGATGAAAAGAACAATAGGAAAAATATGATTTTTTTAAAGATAAAGCATGCTAGCCTTTTATTAGGCAATAACAAACCCACTCTGGCTTCTGGTCTCCACGGTAAAAAGTCAGAGGAAATTTACTTTAGCCACAGCAAAATTATTTCCACAGTTGCACAAAAGCAAATATTTTCTTTGTGTGTACAAGGGTTGTGGTGGTGGTTAAAAGCATCTGTGTGACTTAAAGCTCAAAATAGTTTACATCAGGCAAGAAAGTGATAAAAGAGGTTGATTTTATCAATAATTTATAGAGGAGCAATATTTATAGCTTGCTCAGTGTGTGGCAAATGGAAGGTCCACAGTAATAAACAACTCATTAGAAACACTAAGCTTTAGAACTGTTCACAACTGCATGCAAACCATTAAACCCCTTAGAAGGAATGTAAGTGCATTTATACAGGCGTCTCATCCTGGGATGGACACCCAGCTGCCTTGCACCTCGGCAGGTTCCGTTATTCCCAGCACTGAAGGGTGCTTGTGGACAGCAGAAACGGTCCCCAGGGACCAGCAGGAGGCTGGCTGCTGTGTGACCTGAAATGCGCTCATGCCTGACCCCGACAGCTCTCTGTCTAGATGCTCCTTCAGGTGTTGGTTTTGAAAAAAAAGACAAAAAACATTTAATTCTTTATGTTTAACCTGAGAAAGCCTCTATTTACGCTTCTAATTGAGGTTAACAAGCATGAGTATTGGGTCTAGAGGTCTGATGTTAGTTCCTTTGTCAAAAATAAAAAATAAAAATAAAATCTTTTTTTTTTTTTTTAATGAAAACTAAAATCCTAGCAACATTCAAAATCTGTCTGGTGAAATGAAAGCGTACATATCTCAGACACAGACCCAATCTCTGTTTCAAGCACAGCTAATCTCTACATCCCGCTGCCCATTTGAGTGATGTTTCTGTAATGTTACAAGCTTTTTTTTTGTCAAATGCTTTGGGTGGAGCTTTTTCTCTGCTTTCTCTGTGGATTTCTGAGGTATTAAATCACTGTCGGGGGAGGTGGAAACTAGGGCCAGTATCTAGTTCAGTCCCCAACTTCCAGTGGAAAATTGTTCACATCATTACTTTACTTCCTTCTGCACGAAAATTTCTTAGCTGATGGGGATGTATGAAGATAACATTTCCTACATGCAGAATTCTGAAAAGACAGATATTGAAGAAGTGTCAAAGCCACAAAAATTATAAAATGAAACAATTAATTTAAGACCTAATGCTGTACTGCTCACATTGACTGAATTTCTACCACTGTTTACATTAAAGAGCTCCTTGATTTTGTGCCTAGGTGATTATTATTAAAAGACTGCCTTTAAAAAATGCTCTCTGTACACTTTAGATCAATAACCTGTCCAAGAAGCAGGGAGCTGTGGAAATGAGTTATAGAGGGAACTGTGATGATAAGTTATATTGAATAATTAAATAAAAAAGCATTTTGTATGATTGATGGGGAGAAGGAATTTTTGTGAGTATCTGGTCAACATTTGAAAGTGTTGTGCTGTTTTAAAAAGATGCTTAAATGTCCAAATTAGGCCTTTCTGTTACTGTAGGTTTTGTACCTTTCTTACTTCCCTTTCTCAAGGGAAGACTCATTTATGATTCCAAGCAGCATTGAAGGCTTTACATAGAGAACACCAGAAAAACCAAAGGTGTGAGAAAGACAATGGTACTTTGTATGGTACATCCTGGTGCAAAAGGAGCAGAAAAGAAGTGCCAAGAACTTATAAAGAAACTGTAGCAGATGGCACAGCCTGGAGAGGAAGATGAGTTGGTCAGGAGCTGGAGAGAGAAGGCTGGAGCCCAGTGCTCCCAGTGGCCATGAGCCTGAGCCCATCACCAGGGTGGGGAGCTCACCCCGACATCTGAATCTGGCCACCTGAATATCCCCGCTGTCCGGGTTATAGATTTGATGAGAAATGGAGCAAGCACTCATTTTAAAATGTCACATTATCCTGTGAATTAGAAATGCCAGCCTTCTACTATCAATGCCTTTTACAAGAGACTCCAGAACATTAAAGAAGTGGAAGTTTATTTTGCTACTTAATGGCCTAGAACTCAGGACACAGTGCATGTCTGAGTTTACTTTCCTGAGATGACAATTGACAATTTAAGTTAACATGGTATATGCTTTTTATTCATTTATGGGGAGTCCAAAGTGATGAAACCACGCAGTCTGAGCTTCATAGGCACAACAGTCATATTTGTTTAGTGTGCCCCATTAACGGCATATTTTTAAAAGCTGTAATACACACGAGTGCCATCACATTAGGATACAAGAAATTGGTCAGGTTGTTTCCTGCTTCCAACTTCTGTACCAGAGAATAAAATGCTGTGTTAAAGATGTGTAGGATGAATAGTGCATGTGGTCATTCATATTTCCTATTGCTTTTATAGTAGAAATGAATTTATTATAAAGCAATGGAAAATGAAATGTTAAAACACATTCTGTATTTAAATATAAGTTTGTATGCAGTATATAAGTCTGCAAAATATGTTTGTACAAGTGTACCCAGTAATTTAATGGTTTTATTAATCTCGGAATTACTGTGATAATAAAAGCATTATTTCTTTAGCCTTCATTGTTTAATAGAAATGACAAATAGATCAGACATTTGAAGATGAATGAAGCAATGCTGAGAACAGTTCCCATGGAAAAAACTCAATAAACATATACAGTTGTAAATCTCACCACTTTTCTTGGCAAAACAACATTAAAGAACTGTTACAGGATTAGAAAATGCTGTCAAGTGGCCTTTTTAGGACTGAACAAGAATTTTGTGCTAACTATCTGTTCTACTAAGGAAAGTTGGCTGATGACAAATCAGTTTTTCTATCTTAATTTGTAGAAATGACCTACTGGCTACTTCTACCCTTGAACATTAATTTTATCATAAATCATATGACAGTTTACCCAGAGTCTGATAGACCTAGGAAGAACCAGCTGCAGTAGTGTAGGATCTTGTGTTTAGCAATGTAGCTGGGATCACTCACAGGGAATAAAGCTGAGCAGAAAGGTATTGTAGGCTTGTATTAGGGGGTGTATTATTTCCAGAAGATAAGGTGCACTACACTTGCTCCTAATATATTCTTCCATCAATGCCCAGTCTGCTAAAACAGTGAATGGAAGAGACTGATCTACAATTTGCATTCTCTTTTCAGTCCATCAACACAACATTATTAAAACCATTGAGCCAAAACCCATTAGAACAGCACTCACGTATGAAACAATGCACGGGTCTGCTTGTTCCCATTTTTATGCACTGCTATAGGACTATAAATATTCATCGTAATGTAACTGAAAAATATTGAAGTGAGAAAAAAGAGAAACAGGGAAGCCATTTGCTTCAATTCATAAACAGCATCTGTTGGGAAGTTATTCATAGATTGCTTCAGGGCCTGCTGAGCAGTAAGCCCATGGAAAAGGATGCCATTGCAAGCAAATTGGCCAAAACTGCAGTGGAGATGCTATTAAACATGATTCACTGACAGCCAGGGAGAATGATCAGGCACCGGCTTGTTTTATGTCTTCTTTTATCACTGGGACACAGAAGTAGCCTCCAGCCAAAGTCTCACACAGTTCAAATTAGAAGAGCAACCTTCTAAGTGTATTAAGGCCTAACTAGTGGCAAGAGAAAGTTGCATGAAGTGATGTTACAGTGAACACAGTTGTTTATTCATCCCTACCCGAGGCACATGTAAAATCCCTTTGCAAAACAGGGTGGCCATAAACTTTCCTACTGTATCAACTTTCCTACTGTATATTTTTGTTCAAAAGATGTTTAAAGGTCTTCTTGCAAAAAGGTAAAAATGCAGCCTAAAGGATGAGTGAAAAGAAATTAATAACCCCCTAAGCAAGTTTTAGCTTCCCGTTAAATTTGAAAATACATTATGGCTAAGAAGTGACATGATGCCAAAGCAATGTGGATGGAGTAACAGGATGAACAAATCCACAGAAGAGAGTAAGTGCAAACATTTTCACATATAGTTTGTTATTGAGAATAAAATAGCTGTGAAATTTTGCTTGCTGATTTACAGAGCAGAGCTACTGGTGTGGCGAAACTGTCCAGCCCAAAAGAATTCAGTGCAAAAGCTGCTGGCTTTTCAGCTAATGATCTGGCCCAAATTTTTTACCGCCTGTGGGATTTATCGCATTATAAGGAATCTCAAAAATGCACTTGCAATCAATATGTGGACAAATAATTTTCCCTCTTGTTGCAAATTATTTATACTTCTAATTAACATCAGCAATTCACAGCCTGTAAGTAACTAAACCTGCAATCCTCTTAGTAAGCTGCTGGACGTTGTGCCCCACCACAGCCTCACATTACAGCCAGCATCCTCCATGGGTCACAGTTCACAGGAATAAGAATTTCATCTATATTTGCTCTATTTTTCTGTATCGTGACTAAAGCAAACAGCGGGAAATATGGAGCTACACAAATGATTTTTATTTTGCTTGTCTATACCTGGTACTTTTTACCATGTTTGAATATTTCTATATGTTGTTTTCTCTTTTAACAAAAATCTGATAAAAAAGCTGCTTGTCAGCTGCCTGACCTGTGTATAAGTCTTTCAGATTAGTGGCAGGCTTTAAATCAGGCCCATAAAAACGCCTGAGTTTGCAAGCAAACAAAGATATTTTCTCTAAGCAAACTTTCATCATTTGTCATCTGGTATTTGCTTTGTTGATGTTGTTGAAGCACAAACCCACCCATGACTCAGGTGAGCAAAGGCTTTTTGCACAAAGCATATCATTTGGTTTGCATGCACTTTTTGAGGGATGCTTTTGACTAGTGAATGCATTTCCACAAATAAGGACTGTTTCATGCAAGGGGGAAATAAGAAAAATTATTCACCAAGTGCCCTGGAATGTGATAAGCAGTGGGCATCAGTTACATTTGTTTGTTAGACTGGTTCTCAGGGAAGTTAAGTTAGCTTTAAATTATTCATTTAAAGGTTGACACACTTTCCAGGAACAGTAGGAGATGTGGGGGTGTGATACTCTTAAGGACTAGCAAATGCTCGAGCACAGAGAAACCTCCACTCAGTCTTGAAATGGAAGAGAGACATACATTAAGAAGTTTCATCCAAATCATCCAAATGTTATTTGTATTACTTTTAGCCAGAATATGCCCCTTCAATATTCATTTTCATGAAACTCTCAGAACAATTGAGATGCATGCAATGCCCACAGCCACGGTACCCGCAGATGGTGGTAGGACAAGGGGAAACAATTTTAAACTAAAAGAAGGGAGATTTAGATTACATGTTAGGAAGAAATTCTTTACCCAGAGGGCAGTGAGACCCTGGCCCAGGCTGCCCAGCGGAGCTGTGGGTGCCCCATCCCTGGGGGTGCTCAAGGCCAGGCTGGGTGGGCCCCGGGCAGCCTGAGCTGGGGACTGGCAGCCAGCCCACGGCAGGGGTTGGGGCTGGGGGGGCTGCAAGGTCCCTTCCAACCTAAATCATTCTATGGCTCCATGATTCCATGATTTTACCAATAAGAAATGTTACTGAGAAAATATTTATGGACAATAAATTACGTATCTGCACAGCTACAAGATGTGATGCAGAACTTCAGCACTGTCCTATTCAAGATGAAAAAAATGTCACACAGTTAACTGCATGAAATTAAACAAGATATGCTGAAAGTTTCAAATTGGGCACAACTATTCAAATATTATCAAGTACTAGTAAGGCTAAATGAGAAAATCAATGTTTGATGAGCAAAACCAGACCTTAACTCCACGGATTAATTATTTATTCATTGCATGTAACTTACTTGTCCTCTCGTCTCTCCACATCCAAGTTGTGTAATCCCGCTAATTCCTTCAAGAACCCAATTTTAAGCATGTAAGATCCGGAACCTGAGTGTGGGTTTTCTAGCTCAGGAGCACTCCGTCTTGGGAATCAGTTTGGGGTTCACAGGTGGACTGCCAGTGCTGCCTTCAGCCTGGTTCCACCATGTGGAGTAAATCCTGTCACTGTCCCTCCTTTGCCAAGACTGGTAATAAAACTCATGGGTCAAGTTCTTGCAGATTTAGGTTCTCTGTTCTCCGAGGACCTGCATTTTGGAGTGTATTTTTGCCTATCTTCTCAAATGTCCAGAACACAACAGCAGAAAGCATTTGATCAAAACACTTGCACAAATCCCTATGTTCATAATTTCCCTACTCCCCAAGTGCTTTGGTGACAGTTCAGCTGGAATTGGCATAGATTTAGACAAACTAAACTAATTTTTACCATGATCAAAACATAACATTCCTGTTTAAGGAAGAAGATAATTAATTTTCAAAAATGCTACTGCATACATTAGAACAGTTAGGAACAGTTCTCGTTTGCGCTCAGACCATTTATGGAGATTTCTATTCCTTTATTTGTTCTTTTATTAAATAAGTGAGATGCCATAGCAACCCTGCAATACACTTCTATTCGTGTATTGATTCTGCATTATTCAATCCATGTAGGTTTTATTGTAGCCATTGTCTAACATTATGCTGCAGGCTTTCCAAAGATGAGCCCAAATCAAAACCATTCATCCTAATCCTCCTGCATTAGGGGTCCTGCATAACCTGGGACAGAAACACAACCGCCTTTATGAGCTTGGGTCTGAGAAAACTTTACCTATGAAGACTTTGACCACATCTCTCAGCTCGTGTTTTGTACCACCTCCGCCTAAAATACCAAGCAGCCCAAAGCCCCATCATCCATTTGAATAAATCAGATTTATATAGAGAGGAAGGCCAAAACCAATATACCAATCTGATTTGAAACAGTCTTTCTCCGGCACATTCCAGCAAAAATGTATGCTCCTCACAGGAGGCTAGTCTTCAAAGCACATTTTGTAAAAGCTATGTCTGTCAGTATAATTGCAATTTTTTGCATTGTAAGCATTTTCAGCACAGAATAGGAAGCAGGACACTGCTGCCCCAGTTTAGTTCATAATGTGATACGCATCATGCCCTAAAATGATAACGCCTGGATCATCTCAGCACTGTTGTTTAGGGCTACGAGCAAATACTGTTATGACAATAATTTTTCCTCCTAAAAATTAAAAAGAGCCTCCACAATAGTCCACCAAACAACTTCACCACATAGTGCCAAGTCATTCCAGATGCCCCATGAACATGTGAGCCTGGCTCCAAGCCTGCCTTGGAACAAGCAAAGTAAATTAGCTCAGACTTGGACATGCCTTAGTGTTATCCCAGGACAGCAAGTCGGAGAGGACACCTCCTGCAGCCAGGAACATGGGGACAGCAAACCCTCAGGCAGACAGACCCTTGAAGGGCACACAGGTGCTCACCACTGAGAAACTCTGGAAGATGCTTGGGAAATCTTCCATTGTGTTACTCACCTCCCCAGAGAGATATATATATTTATTTTTTCCTGGTAAAGCTTTGATGCTGTTCACCCACGGTGTGAGAGAAAGTTGGATAAGCACTTTTATTGACGTATGGCACGTCCATCTGTTAAGGGGATGGCACATCACACATCTGCTTTCTGGCACTGGCCTGGGAGCAATGTTGCTCTGAGCTGCTACCAACGCTATCAGCTTAAATCGCAAGTGGTGACTATCTCTGGAAGCAAGTTCTGACCAGCATCCTGAGTCCCACCAGCATGAACCATGCACGTGCTTCTGCCTTTTGCACACAAACCTGGAGGGATTTCAGCACGCAGCAATGAGTGCAGGTTTTGCCCACACAAATGGCAGAAAAATAAAACAGCTCTGTTGTAAAAGCTTTGTTCTCACTGAGCTTTCTTGACAAGCCTGAGCCTGAACCTTCTCACCAAACAAGCTGTGAGTGAAAGCAGTGGTGACATTGTCCGTACCGTTTGGGTTTTCTGATCACGCTCTGAATCTTAACGGATCTGCATCTGAAGATCCCAGACCTGATTCTGCATCTTGAGGTGCCTGAACAGGCAGCTGCATCCAAACCTTTACTGCAGACTTATTAAACTTACAGGTTCCTTTCCTTAACATTCACTGTCTTTCTAGTATGGAGACTCAAAAGACACAGGACCAGGCAGTGATTAATTATTAGGCAATAACCAGTGAGGCAAGGCCCAACTGTAAATAATCTCATTGGTTTTCTTCTTTGGTGGCAACATTTTCTCATGTGTGATGTCAGCTGAGGAAATCTGTGGAACCAGATGTCATTCCGCCAACAATTATTTGCCAGGTTAAGGCTATTTATGATATGAATTTGACTCATCTAATTATATTTCTAGTCCAAACAATTATGTAAATGGAAACAAATGTGAGAGTTTCATGTAGGCTATTTGAAATACTGTTCACTCACCAAAAAAAAAAAAAAAAAAA
>VXAV01001266.1:534259-556682 GCA_013399715.1 Alectura lathami
TCAATAACTCTGGAGTAGTTCAGAAAGTGGACACGTAATCATAAAATACAGGAACAGAGTGTGTTAGCAGGGACAGAAAAAATCACAACAAATGACATGACTTCAGCATGTAACCCAGAAAACAAAAATATCTCATTCAGCTGGCATTTTTCAAAGTGATAAATGTCAATACTGTTGTTCCCTTGCAGGTTAACTAAATCTATCAACAATGGATATAGACTCAGGCTTGGCTGCACAGTCTCTTTTTTACAGCATGCTTTCCTGAGAAAGTTCAATTTCCAGTAAAGGGGGCCAGCAGTTAAAGAGAGTCACATATCTCTAACCTGCTATTCTCTGCCTGCGTTTGATTTTTATAAATTTGTGCTACAGTGTAGTCAGAGCTTTCAGCACTGAAAACATCCAGTCCCTTTTGTTAACACTTTAAAAATGGAAAAGTCAGCAGCAGGAGGTTAAATCAAAAATTGCTTGGCTTTATTCTTTCATTCAGTGGAGGAAAAAATAATAATAAAAAGAAGCTTTTTGTTAGTGAGAGAAAGCAAGCTCTTATGTACTGCAAACAAGACCAGTACAAGGGAATTTTAAACAGTGGGCTGACAACTGCTGCTGATGATAGGTGAAGAACAGCATGATTCTTAACAAATAGGGCTCAACTGCTTCCTCACTTCTGCCTGCAAAGAGAATATGGAGCATCGTATGGCTTTCTAGCTCTATTGTTATACATAAGTACGCAATAGAACATCATGTGCTATTCTTGTGCTATTATTATGCACTGTTAAAGCTGGACACAGCACAAGTTCGTGATTGCACAGAAGATACTAGAGAAGGTTTTCCTAAGGCATCTGGATGTCAGTGTTTCCACTCCTGCATGTGGACGTCTTTGTTTTCACAGAAAGATTATTCAGACAGTCCAAAAGCCTCTGTGAAAGACTGCACATGCAGACAAACACGTGGCAGGTGAGGATGATTCTATTGCACACTAACAATGCTTATATTCTGCAACTCCGTGAGTCCTGGTGATCAAGGTGAGGGAATTATTTTGAGTATTAAATAATACTCATGATGTAATGTACTCAAGAGAACACTGTACCTGTCTGAACAAATTTCCCCTTTCACATAGCTGTGACCCAAGAATACTCAAACCTTTTCAGAGGCTGCTTGGCCTCTTTCCCTGCTTGGATCTGATGTTGGACCAACTCACTGTCATCACTCCCTTGCCCTCTAAGAGCGCAAAGTGCAATCTGTAGCTCCAGTCAGCCCTTAGCATACCTAAAGGAACCAAAAAACAGACAGTAGAAGCAAGAGTTTGTGAAGGATGGAGCAGTATCAGCCTCTCCAGTGAGAGCAGCTGCAGCTGCCCAGCTGTGGCACCCCCAAACTCCCTTATGGCTCCAACAGCCAGCAAGTGACCGGGAAAGAGTCCCAGCAAGAAGCCACCACGAAGCTTTGTGCTGACATGCTAACAAATCCAAGGCTGGTTAGTTTAACGCTGCCTGCGGTGTGTCTCTGCTCTATAGCATTCACAGCAGCAGTTGCAGCGTAGACTTACCCAGGGAGAGGCCAACAGATGTGGTGAGTTGTGCTCACAGCTAGAAGTGCAAAGTGTTTGATCAGCTGCATGGAGGTAATTAGTTCTATAATTTAAAAAGTTTCTGTTATTCCTGAGCAGCCACACTAAGCTGCAACTAGAGAAATGCTCCTCTAAATGCCAGCTGGCAGAGGAAATTTCCATTCACAGGAACTTAATTTTGATTCAAGGAAGAACTCAAAACAGAAGAAATTGATAATACTCCCAAGACTCACACGACAATCTTACTCTCTCTGTAAGCTTCAATTTAAAAAATCACATCTTTCTTCCCGAATCTTATTCAAATGATCTGGTAAGAAGAAAAACAACAAACCTTAAGGTAGGTGCTGTTCCAAGGCAAGTGTCTGCAACTTTTTCCTGAGGAACTGTTTGGACCGCAACAACTCTGAAATATTGCATATTAGTGAACATGTGCATGCAATGCTGCTTGACCAAAGGAATGCAAATGGCACTTGCCTAATGTTTATCATTCAGACTGTATCTTCATTGTTATTACCAGATCATACTTACTGGTCTGGTGCTAGTGGACTACTGCTAATTTCTATTTTTCTAGGCATAACCAAACATCAGTATCCAGGGATAACTTGCTCACAGCACCCTTACACCAGCTGCATGATAATTTTCTGCATGAGGAATAAAGAATATCCACTACAAGTCAGATTTTGGTTCCAGTTAGAAAAGATCATGTAAGAACACCACCTTTTTCTATGCCCTGTGTCCTTTTCGTACATCAATCGCCTTATTTGCCTGACTATTGTGACAGAAATTATTTTAATTGTTCTCAGCTGCCAAGAACCAGCTCAGAGATAAAAGAGTGGGATGGAAGTCACTTCCTTCGTGCCATCATCAGCTAAGCTGTTTAATAAGTCGTAGTCTTGTGCAGGCACATTAAAGAATCCAAAGTTCTTGAGGTGTTAATTTGGGACTAATCTGACACGGAGCCTTCATCTCCTCTGTCAATGTGCATGACAGAAAGTTTGCGCCTTGACTTCCAGAGTGCAGGCTGGAATCTGGAGAATGGAACAGAATATATTTCTAATTATAAACTTATTAGGCTTCATGTTGGATGACTGAGTGCCAAGCACAAAACTTCATAAATGTCATGTTTATGGCCACTCGCTGGAGCAGAACAGCAATGTTGAAAGCTTGCATTTCTGATGATCTATTTTTGTAAGCCCTGCCTATCTTTGCCATAAAAAGCTTGAAAATGTTGGAATCAGACTTCTGGTATTTCTCTGCATCCTACTGACTAGAGCAATACGGTCTTTTTTTTATATATATTTTTCCCCCAAAGTTTTTAATTCAAAGTGTGCCTCTCTTTCAGGAGTCTATAGAAACGACTGATTAAAGCACTGTCCAGTGTGGTGCAACTGGCATTCAATCAACGTTTACCCACTGGATCTCAGTACCAACAGACAGATAGGACTTCTGCTATTTTCAAGTCACACATATTTGTGCACATCTTGAAGAAAGAGGCACAACAGATTTTCTTCTGAACTGCATTGTTTTGTTTCCAGCATAAAGCATGGTGACATGAATCTGCTGCTTTTGTGCATTTAATTGGAAGAGTTACCTTAAACAAAATACACGATTATCAGCCCATTTATGCAAACGAGAATTTTGTTATTCAAGACAGCAGCAAACGAGTGTTTGAGTTCAGATGAGAAATGGCAAGGAAAGTCTCCTGGGTCCTATGCTTACATTTTCTCTCTCTCTCTCTAGTTTTAAAAAAATGATGTCCAAAAATATTTACTCACATACAAAGAGGCTAGATTTGATCAATCACCATTTCTGTTCTGATTCATCTTCATTACTTCAGATAATAGCATTCTAAAGCAACAGTAACCATAGTACCTCTTCCACGTCAATAAAACTCCTAACAGGAAGGTCAGTAGGTTTTGGTGAAATTTAAGGCATGAACTGTCCTATGGATGCCAGTGGGACAGTAGTGGTATCCTTTAGTTCTGGACAGCTGTAGCTGTGGATACATTAAAACTGTCTCTTGAAAAAATTATTTTGGAAATCAAGGGGAGAAAAATTATGGGATAATTTCATTCCAATCAGGGAATGACACTCTGTGGAGCATGCCATCACGTTATTCTGCCAAGTAACCCACAGATACTCCTAAAAAGTAGGGGGATTAAGGGTGCTCTTTGTTTTGCATTTCTTAATAGATTAGCTATGATAAGGGCCTTGAGATTTAGGCTTGGAATTCTTATTTTAACAGTTGGCTTTGTATATACTGTGTCCTATGTGTGTAGAGCAAAAAATACGTTCAACATCTATATCCTCATTTAATAACGTAGAATGTTCCTGTTAGTTCTGTATTAATTCCTTGTAATTAGGACATTAGACATCCTTGTTGCAGAAATATAATAAATGCACCTTTGCATTCAAACTACCCTTATACAGCACAGCTTTTTGCTGTGAGGGAGATGCACTGATGTAGCTACGGTGTCAGTGATGCTCCCTCATCACACTATGCTTTCTCCACTGCAGAAAATGACAACCATAAAGATTTATTTTCTATTCTCCCATCAGGTTCCTTATCAGTCTGTAAGAGCGCAAGCCAATGATTCCAAGTTTTTGTTCTCAGTAATTGAGGAGAAAAATTAGAGATAGAAATTCCTTTTCTTACCACTGTTCTTGAGACGTACCTTTTGTTTGGCAACTTCTTTCTATAATATTTGGTAATAGGGAATAGGCCTCTGCAACTGGTACACAGCTAAATTCTCTTCTTTGCACTTGTATATCACAAAGGGAAGTTTAATAATCATGTCAGATTACAGAGGTTTTAGGGCCTGAACCTGGCTGCAAACTGCTAGCAGTTCTCTTAGCTAATGGTCATGAGTGCTTGGAAGGACTATTGTTTTTAAGACATTAATGACATCCCAAGGCTGCTGAAGCCACCACCCTACATATTAATAAGACATTTCAAGGAACATAAACACAGTCAAGCCCTCCTGAAGCCAAATAGATTGACTGGAGTTGAATTTAAACATATGCTTAGAGCTATGCATACACTTAAGTGTTCTGCTGAATGGCATTTTCCCTCAATGAATAGCCCTCTTACCTTCAATAAGACTATTTATATGATCATGTTCTTCCAGTCTTAAAGTCTAGATGTACAATCCATTAATCGCTAGCCCAAACCTGTGAAATACCATTATAATGAACCTATTTAATGAAGTTCACCTTTACTCAGTTCTAAGCCTGATAATATATCTGTAAGGAATTTCAAGAACATAGGATTGCAATACTTAAAGGGCATTGAATATGGAATTTTAAAATCTGCATCCATAAATTGGATTTCATCCCCTTTTATTTGTCAGTGTATTTAAAGGAGGACTTGATGACATTTCATATATGGTTCTACATCCAAACGAAGGTACTTCAGAGCAGCACATCACTGCTGTTGCTACTAAGAGAGGAAGGAAACAGTCTAAAAATGCAGAAGCACTGTTCAGCCTTTTTATTAAAAAAAAAAAAAAAATAATAAGGCAAGTTGTGCATCGAACCTCTCTATGAATTATGCTCAAAAATCAATTTTATGAATGTTAAACAGGCTGTACAACACCTTTTGCTTAAACAAAGGCTTTCAGTTTTCCTGTGAACAACAGCATTTCTTTGCTCCCAATCTGCACGGTAAGATCCTTTGAAAGGGCACTGCCATTGTCAGGTACCCATTTTGGGAAAGGGAAAATTGCTCCTGGTTGAGGGAACAACTAAACCTGACCAGGAGGATGTCTCTGGGAATACTGCGTCTGGTGAGAAGGAAGGAGCAGTGCTGTACTGGGCACCGGGAGCCCACAGCCCACCTGGACACGCAGATGCTGGAGCAGCTGGCAGCCCCAGGAGCTGCAGCAGGGGCTGGGCAGGACTAGGGGGAGCTGGCAGCACCTGCTGCAGCTCAGAAAGTCACTTAGCTGGTTTTTCTGCCTGCAAAGACTCACCAAAAGATACAGTACAAGCAGGAGGAAGGAGTTTTTACTAATATTCTGTCTGGCGTAATCATCTTCAGTTCTCAGATTTATTTATGTACCATCCCCTGGAATGAAACAGCAAAAAAAAACAGAAAGTACGTAACGTTTCAGCTCAGAGGTTCTGTGCTGATTACTGTACAAAAGCCTAAGGAACCTTCTGGGATTTGGATACTTAATTTGTTCAAATACATGGGTATTGGCACACTAGGAAGTTTTATCGTTGACTTCCAGGGCACTAAGATTTCATCCATGTTATCACAATTGCTGTTGTAACATAGCATCACTCCTACCTATCTGAGAAAACCAAGCTGTTCTCTCAGTCTGTCTCTAAATAATAGCAACACCCGTAAAATTTGTTGTTAAAAGTGTTAATTGGTAAGGTGTTAATCCTTTTAGAATAATACATGACTTACACTTGCATTTAACTTTTAGTAAGATTAAGAAATAAGGACATGATGGTTAAATAGCTGGAACATCGGCAGAGTTTCATATACCCTTCTCCTACTAAAAGCAATATTGCTTCTCATCCTCCTAAGTTTTACCAAGTTACAGGGTGGAATGTAGCAAAGAGCAGAACCTGTTGGGTCAAAGTACTGTAAAACCTTACTAAGCACAGACAAGCAGACAAAAAGCAGTCTCTTAAGAGAGGTCAGAACAAAGAAATAAAGCCCAATAATTTACAAAGCTGCTTCTAAAAACAGACTGAAAATGTTTTCATTGCCCTTTAGGCAACATTCTCTACTTTTCATTGAAAAGAAGGGGAAAAAAACAGTTTATTATTGCATCTATCAGCAGTGCTTGCAATATTCATTTATGTGACCTGGCACTGGGAGAGAGAGAAATTAATTTAAGTATTGGTGGAAAAGGAGGGGGCAGGAATATCTGAATGGGTATTGCACTTTGCTAGAAGCACTGAGCTGTTCATATTGCATTTTGGTTTTGAAGATTGAAATAATTGGCAGGGTTCTCAGAGCAGGTGGATGGTTATTTCTAGTCTAGTCTATTCTAGTCTAGATCAAAAGTAATAAATAAAGTAGAAAATGCACTCAGCCTCTGGGTCCTTATATTGGCTTTGGTTTTATTGCTTATGCACTACCTGCAGCCTCAACTATTTGCTTAGTTTTGGTGTGTAATGAATTGCTATTTTCATTTACGTCTGTAAGCGCGAGAGAAATCATTACATCATGCCTTATATGAAGAAACCTTTTTTAATTTCACCCTGCTTGAATGAATATATTCAGGCTATTGTGCAGCACAATCATCTCTTATTACTGCACACTGTACTCCAGAACTGGCAAAGTAAAAGTGCCCTGTAAATGGAAACCAAGTTCTTCCCCAAGTGTTTTCAGTATCTGAGGTGAGCCTGCTTTTTGTTTGATTTTCTTGCCCAAGAGCTGCCCCTCCTGCTGCAAGTATTGCTCATCTGAACAACTCCAGCACCAGTCTTCACAGAAAGGCATGCCACAGCATCTGGGTAGGGCTTAGCACTGTGTGCCTCTGGGACCTGGGGTGACAAACATCATGGGCTGGAGCCCGGGCTGCAAACACAGCAGGTGGTGGCTGGAGGAGGCAAAGAGGAGTGCTTCAGTAAAAGATACACAGTCCCTGGAGGGATGTATTCTGATGTTAGAAAGAAAGGAAAAAGTGATCAGGAAATGTGTTAAACGACACAAATTGTGCTTACAATGGGCTCGGGGTAAATGCAACAAACGGGTAAGAGTGCTGTAAGAGTAAGGAGATGAAATATGCAGACCTTTCCTCCCCATAAAAGCACAACAACTCACTACAATGTTAAAGATAATTAATAATAAATCAGTTGATGGGCATTGAGTACAACGCTCTTTGAAAACTTGGCACTCCAGCAGAATGGCTGATATTTGATAACAATCATCTTAATTTCCCTTTCTAACCAATACAAAAAAAAACCTGCAGTGTTAGATTTTTTTTCCCTGCAATTTACTTAGCTGCTTAACTTGATTGATGTACGCGACTAAACAAAGGATAAGGCAATGAAAAGCAGCCCATTATCTTTATTTGTTAACATATTTTTATTTTGTGTAAATATTTGCTTTCGATTTTATTCACATTTTTATGCTACAGAGCATTTTTCAACAGCAAACAATTTTTACCAACAAAAATCTTGTCATCGGAAGTTTCACTCCCGAAAGGTAATGAGGAACTGACTTAACCAGCTAAATGCTACAGAAACCTCTGTGAAATCCTAAGCAGGAGACTGACTGCACAATGAGCAGTGTTGGAGAGTGATTCTCCTGGTCCCAGCAGCTGAAAAGCCATCTCTCTCATTCTGGTTTGACATTTTTTCAAATAACAAATTAATACTTTATTTGTTGAGCTGATCCTAAGTGGCTAAAGTTTACTGAAATACAAGATTCGTTTTGTAAAGCAGTCGGTTTTTTGCTAATTGTGCTGTGCTTTAGGAAAAATGTAGAGAACAGTGAATTATGCCTGTGATGACAACAGGCATTTGGCTCTCAGATTTTGATTGCACCATTAAGAATATGTGGAAAGATTGTTATTCAGAAAGAAGGTCTTGATAGGCATTATGCAAGGAGAGTTAGAAGCAGTGTGGAGAAAAGGGACATCCATATGGATTGGCTTAATTATTGACTAAAGAAAAAAGCTTTTATTCCAGGGATATCAGAATCATAGGATGGTGGTGGTATAGTAAATGCGTGTTCTTTCTTGTTCACTGTGGCATTGCTTTAATTTCACAACTCAGTAGCCCAGGCATCACCTGAGTTCTTAAAGAATTGAATAATTGATCCATAATTAATGGATGCACAGAGGAGGAAAACAGTAGCAGGATACTAGCTCATACAGCTGTCAGCTATGGGAATGAGGCTGTGCACCTGTCTAACTTTGTGAAATTGTCTTATTAACTTTTGTTAGATCTACATGGCCAAAAATACATTTTTAAGAGCAGAAGTCATTTGAGACCATGTCTTGTAGGTATGCCAAATTGCTTTCTATGAAGAATCCCCTGAGAACTTTGGTAAATGCACAGGGAGTTGTGCACACGGTGATTCAGATTGACCTCACAGCCTCAATAATCACGAGCTTTCCTTCGTACAGATGGAGTGAACCAGACAGGCAACACCTTCGCATTGAATCAGCCAGCATATCATGAAAACACCCACAAGATATGACAGTTCGTATGGAAAAGGTAATTGCAGCATAGAGGCTTTCACCCTGCCCTCATCTTTTCCCCAAATCTTGGCTTACGATGCCAAAAGAGCAAAGCCCTTGTTGCCTCTGGGCATGTTGTAGTATTGAGAAACATTCCTTGCTGGCCTTGCATTCCTTGCACAGGAGGCAGGCTTCCATCCTTCCAGCCCTTCCTGCGTGTGCTGTGGTAGGCAAGGTCAACTCAAAGGCCTCCCATATCCTGGATCGTTCCCTGTCACCGTACTCCTGCAGCATTATGCACCCACACGTGTATGTGCTCCATGAGTATGGGCATGAGATCTGCATTTAGCTCAAGTTTTAAAGACTCAGGTTACCATAACACCCAGCTCTCGAACATGAACAGATGGCATTTATAAATGCACAGAAACAAGAAGGTAATCCTCTGAAGTAAGTTTGTTTCTGTAAGCATTTTCGAGTCATATGAAAATGACAGAGAGTGTTAATCCACTGCTCTGTTGAACAAGAGCTGTTGAACAAACAGCAAGCTGCCTTGTCCTGGTATCTTTGGCTTCTAATCTGGCCTTCAGCAAATGCAGACATATTTAGAAACCTATACAGGTATCTATATATTAAGACTACAGCATTTGTTTTGCAGCTTTGGCTACTGACCTGAAGGCTATCATTCAGTTTCATGCTGGTCTCATCACTTTTTTCTCTGAGCATGAATGAAATTTTCCCAAGCAGAGGAATGTCAGAGCACTTCACGGGAACGTCTCCATTGTCCTGCAAAGCAACAAACACCTCCTGCACAGCTGCTGTATAGTTTAGAGATCAGACAGCAACGTGCAATTGTATAACAGGAATGAATTGAGGCATGGACTACAGAGAACAGACTGAAAACAAGGGTAGGGACCTGTCCAGCCTTAAGCACTGTGAATCTCAAGATGACAGCAGTTTGCAGAACTGAATCCTAAAACAAAGTCTCAATTTTCCACATACAGCAGATGGAACTAAATGACAGAATGTGGATAAATATAGAGAACTAGAAAATAAAATATCTATTTGAGGCAAATAAATCACTATGCTCATAGCCATCCGAGGGCAGGATCTGAAAGGTACTTGCCCAGCAGAAGGGGCTGACTGGCATTAGCCAGCTCCTCCTGACTCATGCAGTGTCCCCTAAAAACTCACAGGTGACTTGCTGGGCACTTGCCAGGCACTTGCGTGAGTAATACTTCAAAGACACCTGGTGGGTGGTAGTGAGCAGCAATATGACATATGAGAAAAGCAGTGAACTTCGGACAGGCAGCTATTCTGCTCATTGTCTGAGGACAAAGCTGGATCACAGGCATGTGTAACATGGGCACTTTGCCTTTTCCTAGTCCAAAAGTCTACATCACGTTTCATCTCCAGGCTTCTTGAAAACTGGTGGGTTAAGATTAGATTTTTTGTTTGCTTTATGCTTCATGTTGATGCCAAAATTCAACAGTAAATAGAAACTAAATGCAATCTAACTTCAAAATGAATGTTACTTACTTAAATGAACATGCCAGCAGTTGTCCATTCAGCTGAAGCATAAAGATTCAAAGTAATTAACATAACTACAAGTATCATCTACGTTATGGAGATGGATTCCTGTCAGGTGGGTGTATACTGTTTCAGTGTGGATAGCCAGCTGCTCTAGTCATTCTTTTAAAGTACCTAGAACATTTATAATGATTAATCACATTTCTAAATCAGTAAAGTGTGCTGCCATCTGTTCAATTAAATCTCATGCTTCCAGACATATGCCAGTCAGCTCGTGGGGGTCAAACATTAATTCCCCCCTTCCAACGTCAAGGAAAAATTGGCTTACACCATCATAATTTTTATTCAGTCCTTCTGGTTTTAGGTTTCAACCATTAATAGAAATATGATGGACAGTGTGACAGGAGACAAAATTGTTTTCAAATGTAGAGGTCTGACCTCAGGTCTCATCTTCTCTATAACTACTCAATAATTTTTAATCACCTATCATCACTTTGTGCCTTAGGCAGCTGTAGGTATCCTACACTGAAGTGAACTAAAAGAATAAACAGGTTATGAAACAACTAAACTGCTCTAGAAACATTTTCTCACTTCTTCACACTCTTGAGCTCACATGCCCAGAGGCTTCTGTTTCACTCAGTGTAGAAAAGGATTTTGACAGGGTTGTACGTACCACCCAGTGCTGTCTGTTGCACGAGATTTGTCACTGTGAATTTCAGGTTTTCCTAAATATGCCTAAAGCCTTTTTCACCTGTTTCCTCATGCTGACTAAGCTCTGGGCTAAACATGCTCGAAAAATTATCCTTAGGGATTTGGAAGATTATTAACTGCTTTTATTTCATATGAAACCTAAAGCATTTAGATTTTACTGTCACAATTAACAAAAAACTATGGAAGCAGATTTTATAAATTATGTTTCAGATTGAACTTTAAATATCACAACTCAGACCTGCATTTTACTTATTTATTCTATACTTATTGTTTACTTAAAAGCATTGCTTTTGTGTTTTCTAATTTGTTTGGTTTAATACAGGAACTGTGTTCACCTAACAATCAGTTGCTGAACTGATGGAGTGCTCCACGATGCAGTGTCTCAGGAGCATTCCTGCCCTCTAAGCCCTACACTCTGTTGGAATCCCAGCTGCTGCCTCGCACATGGAGTGTGCTAACCTTGTTGTCCAGCTAGAAAAAAATGGTCATTTCAGTTGCACTGATTCCTCTCCAAAGTGAGACAGATTGTTCCAAAACAAAGCTATTTCTCTGAACTCTGTCTGATCCTAGAGTACATCAGGTTTCTTGCACAGAGGAGTTGCTGAATGTTTTATACACAAAAGGAGGAACTGTTTCAATACTGTATGTTTGCTGTCAAGATACATCCATTTCTTACCTAGATAGCTTTCTCACAAAGTGGCCTAGTTGCCTGAAGGAATATTACTGCGTTTAAGCTATTTATGAGCCTGATGGTCGGTTTATGTTAGAGTGAAATTAAGCAGATTTATTACCTAGCTGTGCTTGAGTCAAATCTTCATACTATTCACTGCCTGGCAATTTTTCTAGAGTTAAATCCCTTTTGAATTTAAAATTTAAATTCAAACTGTATATTGAAAAGAATGAAAACACACAGTAACTTCCATTGAGGTCCTTACTGGCAAATATTTTGCTTATCTTCATTAAATGTGTGAGCCAATTTCTCTTCCTTTGTCTCTTCAATTTCTGTTTGATTATGTTAGTATTTAGGAGAATAGGCTTTCCTGTAGTAGGCCAGATCCTTCTATCCAACAATGGCCAGCTTCAGAAGATAAGGTAAGAAAACAGCTCTGGAGAGAGTCTTGGAATAATCTGAACAAACATTAAACTTTATGCTGGCTGTCATCACCAAGTACTCAGTATGGCACTGCTTAGAACTCTGGAACATTAATCTTGAGAGATATTCTTTCTGCATACAGATGTGAACTATTATGTAAATCTTCCCCTTCTGAAAGTCATACTAAGTGAGATGTTCAGGCACCTAACAATATCTGCAAGACTGAACAGCTCCTCAGTCAGGCCTTCACACCCTGTTCTGATGTCCACACTCACTTCTGAACATGCTGTAGCTGCACGAGCTCCATGCTGGCAGGAGGCTTTACTTTAGCTCTGCATTGTGCAAGTAGAAGCTCTACTTCACAGAATCACGGAGCAGCTGAGGTTGGTAGGGCCACCCAGAGCAGGGTGCCCAGGCCCACGTCCAGGTGGCTTTTGCAGGTCTCCAACAAGGGAGAGGCCACGACCTCTCTGAGCAACCCATTGGTGGAACCCATTGTGCTCTGGTTTGTGCACATTGCCTCTTGTCCTGAAGCTCTATTTGGGGCGAATAGGGAAGATGCTAATAAGGCCCTGAAACCAGGGGTCCTGGAGACCCTCCTGAGATGCACAGAGGTGGCAGATACGTTGATGCATGTATCGCCATTACCATAGTTTTACTTTTCTGTCATTTGAAATTTAACATTGAGACAAATTCTGGAGCCCTGGCAAGGGCTAATCCTAATTCAGGTAATCCTCACTGCCAGAGAAGAGGACTCATCATGGTATAAGAAATCTCATGTATACTTTGGACACTGAATGAATAGAAGAGTCTAGAAACCAGCAGACTGCATAGATTAATGGATGTGAATGCCACAACAGAATCCTGTCAATGTGTAGCTGCACTTGGTCTGCCCTGCAAGTTCCAGTTCTGTTTGATTCTTTCCAAAGGGATATATCCCAAAGGGGATATCCAGTCTTAGATAATTTTATAGAACTGATAACAATTGCTTCATGTGCAATTAATTTTAAAATGGGTCAGAACCCATGCAGAAGTCACTAGATACAACAAGGGTCCAATTTTGTAATCACAAAACTTGGACTCAAAAACTGCATGTGCCAAGGCGCATACCTCACACCTAGCATAAACTAGTCTCTGATGGACAAGGATAAGACAGGAGCATAACTCTTGTTAAAGCGTCAGAGGCTGGTGATTACTACAGCTGAAATGTAGCACTGGACACCTTGATCTGTCCAGGTAAGGTTTGTTCTGAACTGTTATATAAAGTGGGCCCAAAATAAGCAGGTAATTTTTGGAGTGAACTTCAGAAACACTGGAAAAAAAAAAAAAAAAAAAGTGCTTTTTATTTCTCTGAAGCCAAGATTTTGCCCCAAATATTTTGCCAGTCTTGAGTTTCTTGTGTATGACTCTTCTAGTTGGGCATTCTGACTGTAAACATAAACAGCACAGACATATATTAAATGAAACCCAAAAGATTTATCATAATACGAAATTTTGAAACATTGCAGGGCTTTAATCTCCCTGACACATCTAAGCTGGCACCTCATTCTGTTTCTTCTTGAACAGATGGTGACATTACAGTCACCACAAACACTGAAGAAGAGTTGCAAGAAAAAATAAATACTTTTACACATGAAATCTAGAGTTTGTGTGATGAAGAACTTTGTTGATGAAGTCTACCACTGTATTTTGAAGCCTGTCCATATTTTAAACCATAAATCCCAGGCAGAGTATACAGTTTGAAGTTCTGCTAAGTTTTGGAAGTGTCCAATTTGGAAAAAGATAAAGGTAAAAATCCCTAAAAGGTTATGCTAATGGAATTAACTTTTTATCACTTCCTATCCTACCATTTGATTTCTCAGTGCTCAAGCCCTCAAGCTGCCAGTGAAAACCATGGGATTGTGCCCCATAGAGTGGGATGGGTTGTGCTCTACCTGACCAAGAATTCACTGCCTCCAGCCTTTCACCCCATCACTTGAACAGCAGACTGCGTAGAGGGATTGTGAAGAACCATAAGACTCATCAGTTTTTCTGTTTGGTCTGTTAGGTAACCAGAGAATGGTTCACTTACTGCACTGACTTGGAAATGGAAGGGTTTCAGGAGCCCTCCATCAAATGTTCTCGTGTCCTTGAAAATAGGATGAAAACATATGTCCATCAGGATTACACAGAGAGCTAGAAGGTCTAGGTACACTTGCAATCCAATTTTCATCCCCTAGATGACTGCTGAATCCTCTACAGACCCTTTTGGACTTGTACAAATTAAAAACTGCAACTTCCTAGATTGCCAGTGAGAACAACCTCAGATTGCAATCTGCAGCTTAGCTAAGCGCTGAAGCTGGCCAAACTTTTGCTCGTGTTTTTCCCGACAGATAGTCTAGTTAGATTTAGCTGTCAGAGTTGATATCACTGTCCCAGCTGTGCCTTGACTGGGCTGGTGAACTTGGTTAGCTGATATAACTGGAATGCAGTCAGTCATGGGCCCACAGCCAAATGTTTTTACAGCTATTAGTTTGAACGCTCTGTGGTACAGGTCAAAGGAAAGGAGTTAACATACAATGCCTACTAGGACACAAAAAAGCAGTCCTGGTCTGTTACCCATTAAGGCTGAAACTCGTGTAGGTAAAGCAATCGCAGCATCCTTCCAGTCATGAACCATTCAAAACAATAGTGATCGTTGTAATGGGAAATACATAATAGTGAAGTATTAGAGAACGTAAGCAAATGAAATAAAGCACCTCTAGGCTGAAAAGAAGAGAAAAACTGAGATAAACCGATAAAGCATCAGATTAACGTATACAGATGATCAGGTGATGACCAGAAACAAAAAAGTGCTGCTTGAGAATAAGCCCCACTTCTTACTGTTCAACAGCTAAGGCAGCACTTTCATCTTCCAGTCACAGCTGAAAACAATTGCTAACAGAGCTTTCTGCAGCTGGAAGGATTATCTGACCCTTACACAATGCCTGGTACTCAGTCAGGTTCATTTCTGAGAGATGTGATTTACAAACCTAAAGTGATTGGTAGTATTTCTGGGATTGCTTTAAAGCAAAATTCACTGCTAACATGATTGCATTCTGATCATCTGCTAAAGGGAAGCTGGAGTTACCCAGCAAGCATCCAGTGTGCCAATGGTTCAAGGCTTCCAAGGGACGTTGTAGTAGCTATTGGGTCTGGAGGGAATTAGATACATTTACTAGCTTTGGAATGTTTCCAGGCTTCGTCACTGAAGCCTGTTGGAAACACTCCTAAGAGCATCTGGAACTTACAACAATATTTTCCAAAGGTTTGTTGTAGTGCATGACCCTTGGGCGATTTCCAAAGAACCTGGCAATTTTACAGTTATTAGAAAGCAATGCAGACATCAGTGGCTGAAATTTACTTCCTTTAAATTGCAGGATTAAAAATCTCACAAAAGAGCCAAAGGACTACGAACTTGGTATACAGCAAAACTGAGAGGTCCACCTAACTACTGCAGCTCTTTCACAAAAGCCTGGTTCCATCAGAGCAAGGTGGGCATCATCAGTGTTACAGTGACTTAAGACATACACACCTCCCTTCTCAGCTGTCCTTCCACTGTGACTTTCTGTGGGGTGCTTCACACTGTACTTGTAGCAAATAACAGGAGAAAATCCTATTCAATAACACATTTTAAGAACTTGTGCGCAATATCCTGAAATCAATAGCACTGCAGTTACTCAGCAGCCCTCAGGACACGCTATCAAGCTATTATCACAAACTGTGGGGTCTTATTTCTGTTCCACTTGTCCAGATAACAACAATTCCTATTTCAAGTTATAAAAATATACTATTTAACAGTGATCTTTAAGTTAGGGATTATTTAGATGGAGAGTGGGGCAGGATAAATTGGTGTAAATAACATGGTAGCTCACCTGACAGAGAAGCTAGTCAGTAACCTCCCCTTAATGCTGTTTTTCAAAGCAGAAGAGGTTCAAGGGTGAAGTGAAAAAACCTGAATATCAGACAGACTTTCATATTACCAAATACCCTGGATGACTAGTGATGGAAACTGAGATGGAAGGCAGCACTATGCTTCCAATCAGTTTTTCAAACAGTCGTGTGCTCTGAGACTATATCCCTGAATTCTGAAACCTGACATAATCTAATAGTACAGCCTGGCCTAGATCTTAATAGCCACACATTACCCATTGATCCCTAACCTGCAGAGTATTGATGCAAAGTGCTGCTCCGAATAGTCTCCCTTCTGGCTGCACTTGCAGGTAAGAGTTGTCCAAGGGTTCTTCAGTTGGGAATAGTTACCTACAAAGCACCCAGAAATCTATGTACTGATAAAATTTAAATGCCAGGAAATGCACCTAGGCTTGACACATGCTTCCTCCCTTAAACCTATGGCTCTGATATTTCCCTGTGTGGGCAAGGCTGAGAATTTCTCTCTTATCCCATCTGAAGAGTGTCTATGTGTGATAAAAATCCTCCTCCAGAGGAGGAGGCAGAGGAAATATCTGAGCTATTTCACTCGCACTGCCCTTTCCTTTCTTAAAAAGGCATGTTCAGAACCAACAGAAACACTGCCCTCTTCCTATGATTAGGAAAGCAGGCTCTGATCCGTTGTGAGCTGCAGGGACTGCATTATACAGTCTACTACTTACCAAGGAGATAAGGTCTTTGAAGCATTATTAATCTACAGAGGCCTTCCCACTACAATATAAACTGTTATCCAGAAAGATAAGCATGGATCTTGCTTTATTTTTGACACAAAAATGACTGTAGCAGTGGAAACAGTGGTTATTTGAGATACTTTATCTGTATCAGTCCTCCCAAGCTAAAAAAGTCATAATGCTATACCTCTTCAAACCATTCTGCAGTAATAAGGGCACTTTTTTGCAGTACCAGGTGATTTTGACCATGTTTGTTCCTTTGTGCAGAGAGCCTGGGAGGTGACACGTTTGCACCTCAGCTGCCTGGACTCCATTCAAATTCAGCTCACGTGATGCCCTTGCTCCCTTTCTGTATTCAGTCCTACCAGCCCAACCTGTCATACTCTTGTCTTTCACTTCTTCACCGTCCCTGTGAGCTACAGTTGACAACTTGCTTATTCAAACTAGGAGTAGTACAGAAATGCAATGAATTCACTAGAAATTGTAGCCTTTTTTTGCTGTACAACGTTTGGCTCAAATATCTGGTGGTAGATCTGCATGAAATCTGCTTAACAATTTGCTCCCTGCTCTCCAGTTCCAGACGGATTTTAGCAACGTCAAAGCATCCAATTTCTACTCTGTCTTACCTGCCACATCTCCACTCTACAGAAAACACTGAAGATGTTGCTGCTGCAGAACTTCATTTTACTTTTCAGAGGCAGCTTTCTGTTTAAATCTCTGATAGCTGCCAGAACGCATTGTTTCTTGCCTGACATTTGCATGGGTCTTCCATCAAATATTGCCTTTCATTGCAATACACTGTCCAGATAAGTGAAATCCTTTTCTTTCCAACTCTTCTCCTGCAGACATTACTCTTTCACCTTTCTATATTCCTCCCACCTTCATCAGCTTTGATTTGGAACTACACACACACAGGCTGTATACACAAACATTAAGATGCTATGGAAACAACTGAAGAAATCTAGGTGCCTCTCAAAGCAAAAACACTTGGAGTTAAACTACGAAATGCAATGCATACTTCAACGTTGTTGTTTTATGCACCATTGCTGATGTCGCCACTGAATCCACCTCTTCTAGAAAAGGGAAATGTTGAAATTCCTGCATGCAAGGTTGTCCAAGAAATGCCACCACTTATGTTTCACAAGTAATACAAGATTGCATCAAACTGGTGAACGTGTAAAATTATTCAGTAGTTTTCTTTTTAAAGATGAGTGACATTTTTAACACTCTCAGCCTTAATGGAAGACAGTGCATCTGGAGCTCCTCTCTACCAAATTAATAAATTGCTCCCTGTGAGGCTGGATTATAAATACAGTGATATGTTACCAGTATAAATTAACAAACTACAAGTGACAGCCTTACTTCCTATTTATTTATGAAGCTTTTCTCTGTAGTTTATAAACTTCCAGTAATAAATCTAGAACTGGAGAGATACCCATTCTACCCTTCACCCAGATCACTACAGCTTTTGTTATATCTGTTACCTTAACTGTTTAGGGTATCAGTAAATTTTCATGAAAGTAAAGAATTTAAGAATTCAGTTATGCTTCCATGGGTTTGCTGAGGAGCAGACTCATACAGCAGAGGTGTGAAACAAGACAAGTTTGCTGTCTTTTAGATGCTTCCTGACTGCTTTTCAGTCCTACTCAACTGACCGTGAAAAATAACAACAGAAATTTTAAGCTTCTATATGTTACAGAGCCTCATGACTTCCCCTCTGTTGTTCCATGATTTTACTTCGTGTGAAAGTTCAGCTTCTTGTTTGCATTTGTCATAAGGCATTGTGTGCCCTCCAAGCAATGTCAGGGTGGACTCAGCTGGAAAAACAACAGACTTTAGTAATTGGATAGGCACTACCTGTTGCCTAGTCCAGATGGTAAGCTGGGATGCACTTTCTAAGATTTTAGTTAAAACTGAAGTGTTTTCGCATTTTACTTTGCATCTGAGCCTGGAATATTTTATTACTGCTGAGTCATTCCAATACATTTTTCCGAAATGCCTCAGGATAGTCTTTGAGTGGATGATAAGAAGTGAATTCTTAAGCATTCAGTGGCAGAAAAAACCTGGCATGGAACAAATTGGTCGTGTTTGTTATGGCCTAGTGAAATGACAGTCCTCAAACATACAGACTGTACACTCCTTATTTAAATACCTATATCCAACCTGTGGAGCTAAAGGGAGAGAATCACCTAAACAAGATGTACAACTGAATATCTTAAGTTCCTAGGATATTGGCTCCTGATTCCAAGTAGACGAGCTGGAGGAGGCTAGAGTTCAGAAGGGAAGAGCAGTACGAGGAACACAAGGAACAAGATACTATCAGAAAGGGGAGGAAAGGAAAGAGGTTACAGAAATGCTACAAGCTGTTTTCAAATTAGGAGGAAAAAAAAAAATAGGAAAAGGAAATGGGAAATTCTGAGCCAGGCTTAGAATAGAGTTAAGTGGTACTTCATGCAGCAGGCATGTGATCTGTAAATCCTTCTGTCACAGGGTATTGTGGGTGCTAGAAGTTTAGAGTGTCTTGAGGGAAGACTGGAAAGTTCAGAGAATCAAAATCCATTGAAGTTTAGTTAAAAAATTAGCATGTGTATTGAGAGTGGCTGGAGTCTGGTAAATTTTAGAGAGGAGAATCATATACATGCCACTTCTTGTGCTCCTCCCCAGCTATCAGTTGCTGACGACTGTGAGAGAGGGCGTATTGGCCTGGACTGACCTTCAACTTGACTCGCTATTCGTTCTCATGGCCAGATGCAGCCCTGGAGCAAAGTGAAGAGCATGGGCCAAGGAACAGCTGAGCAGGAACAACGTCACTGTTCTGCTTTCCTTCCATTTGAAGGGGGTATAGGTAGACAAGTTGAAGAAAGCTTGTATGTATGGGAGATGCGTGTCTGCAATGGGCATGAGCAGTCTGCACACCCGCCCTACTCAACAGAACAAACATACAGCGGAGACTGAGGCAGCTGCTCCTGGGAGAAGTGATATTTCAGAAGTTGCAAAGTGTTTCCGCTGACAAATGGCAAGCTGTCTCAGTGCAACACATCTGTGGCTTGCTCCTGGTGAAATTTCACTGTGCTCATATAGAAAAACTGTCTTTGCTGGCACTACTAGCAGAATTTTCTTGCAGAATAAATTCACAGATTCTTTGCAAACATCTCTAACTTTGCATGCAAATACTAACAGAAACAAAAGTGGGTCATTTTGCTCAGTTCAAATCCAATGAGAGAGGGAGTGATGTTTGAAAGCAGCAAGCAAGAAATTGGTGACTGAAAAGACGAAAGGAGATTTTTGCAAACACTGAAAGCACCCATGGAGCACTAAGCATAACAAAGTAAATATGAGCTGAAAATGCATAATAATATAAATACATCAACACAGCATATTTGATTTTGAGATTTTCAGATACAAACCTTGAGCTTCATCTCTTCTGTCCGTTGCAGCTTGTTTGTTTTTCATAATGAAATTGTTTTGATTTGCCCCTTAAAACATACTGCAATTTCTTTCCTGAGAAAAGGAACATTTCAGTGCAATGATATCAGCTCTGTGAAGACACATGGCTTATTTCAGCAGCAAAGCGTTCCGATCTACAGGAACTAATTAGACCATTTTCTCTAGCTTGTTCCTTTCTTCTCATTACTGGCGACCAAAGACAACTGCTGAGGCATGATTATTGCAGAACCGACTGCTAGTGTATGCATTATCTTTTCCGAAATAAATCAGCCAATGCTACCAGAGCAAGGGGTAGGGAACACTGGGGAAAACAGCCACTGGCAGAAAACAACACCCACAATGCGCAAGGGTTCCCCCAAGGCCACACAAACGGATCTCTGCCAAAAACAACTCCAGAAAGAAATGCTGTCAGGGAAAGGGAATATAGGAAAAATGAAGTCTGTGCAGCATGACGGGAGTTTTAGTTCTAGAGGTGTTCATAAAGAACGATGCATTGCTGTCATGCATTTCCCAGTGTGGTTTGCAGGTGGTTGCAATGGCTGGGTATTTCAACACATGGTTTGAGGCATGTCTCATCTTCTGGAAGCCTAAACATGTTCATACAGTGACTTCTAGAGTTCAATAAGTGTTAATTACGAATTAGTTTGTTTGATTAGGGCCATTCCTTAGCACCATACTCTACGGGTGACATATTTGACCTCAGAGCAGCAGCTAACTGCATCTGCAAGTACTTAATTGCTGAGCAGAGAGCTAGCAATAATAAGTCGGGAAAAGAAAGGCAAAAGCTGAACACTCAGTTTAAAATGGCCATCTATACTAATGGCATAGAATTTCCATATAGGTAGTACTTTTCTACATTCCTGTGTGATATACTTTCATTTTTTTTCATTGACCAGCTGCATGAACTTCTAAAAACCTGAATTAAGTTGTCAAAACATCACCCTCTTACAGGACTAAATGTCCCATGGAATCAGCTTATATGTCTGCATATTATGAAGTGGGAATAAGATTAATGTGAAGGAAGAGCAGAGGGCTACTCGCAATATTGACACCATCATGCCCCTGAAAAGCATTCAGGTTGCTCTAGCTGTTCTAACTGTCTTGCCTGACTTTATGTTTCAGACAAAGCATGGGCTGCTTTGCTGAAGAGTGTTAATAAGGCATGCCAGATCTTACCAGAGTCAGTCAACATGACAGATTCTGTAGTCTGGAAAAAAAAAAAAAAATGGCCTAGGCAGAATTTACTTCAGAAAAGAGACCTTGCTACTCAGAACAGGTTTGGGTAATTATAAAGCCCATCATGCTGCACCTGCACACTTAAAAAAAAAAAAAAAAAAAAAAAAAAAAAAAATTTTAAATTCCCCCCCCCCAAAANNAAAAAAAAAAAAAAAAAAAAAAAAAAGCATTTTAACTTCCCCAGTCCTACAAAATCCCATTCATTTCTACTTCCAGAGTGCAGTGGGGCTTAAAAGGCATAAGTTTTCAAAGGCGACAGATTTAAGTCCAAACCAAAATAACAACGGGTAAATAGGAAAACATCACACCAAGTTTATGAGGGAGAAAATCAGGTGGCATTTTTACGTGCAAATGATGAATATCAGTGAGAGAGAATTCAATATGATGAATGTGCTCTGTTTCCTCCCTGCTATTAAGTGTGCTCCTGTGATACATTTGCCTACCTGGCCTTACATTTACATAGGAAATCACGCAACAATTCCCATGCTTATTTGCATCAGCTGTACAGTGGACACAGAGCACAAGACCAGGAATGGTTTGGTTTGGTTTTCATTGCTCTTTCTTTCTAACACTCAGAAGCTAACACATAAAGTCATCATCTTGCAGTCCCCAAACACACAGAATTTTCACTACAGCTAACAAAGGTTTTGCCAGAAAGAGCAAGGTAGTAAACCAAATGCTCTGAACCTTTCTTTCAGAAGGACTTACAAAATTAAAATGAGTTAATCATAAATATTCTTTTCAAAAGGATACTAAAGCATAAGGCAGTGCTAGAAACAAAGGGTTAGACTTGCAGTGGAGAAATTGGTTTGTGTCTGTGTGTCTTAATTCGAAGGCAAGGAAAACTTTCCCCACCACTGTAATAAGCTCCTTGATTAGGAGAAAAAAAATAAAAGGAAGGAACAAATAATGACAGCCAATTTCCAGAGCTTTTAGGCTATTTCATATCAAACAGTATGATGAATGTAGCAATATCACTTTTGGCTATAGTACAAAAAATATTATTCTCTACAGACGCTGCAGCATAAAACAAAAATGCTTTTATTACCAGTAG
>VXAV01001266.1:566112-599572 GCA_013399715.1 Alectura lathami
TAGATGCCACATAGATTTTAATAAAGATCTTCCTGAAAATTCAAGAGGTCTACTTTTTTTTTCACTGTTACCATTGACATCCTTGAATGACCAGCTATCAAAAAAGGTTGTTTTAGTAGAGCTTTCCACTCTTTGCATGATTTAGACACTCGCTCCCTTTATTTTGTCTCTCTGTAGTTTCTATATCTCTTAATGCATTTTGCCCATCTAATGGAATTAGAACTCAGCATGAGTCTCATAAATCAAGACAATAAAATCACATCTCACTGTAACTTTTAAACTGTTGCAGAAGCTCAAATTCTTTCCAAAAATCTTTTTCTCCAATTACTATAATACATGTAGTTCTTATTTCCAAACGTTAAATGCTTTGGTTCAAATTACTCTAAGCAAATAAGTAAGGTGCAATGGTTTTTAGCATCACTCAGTAGAAATCCTAAGAACCTGCAACATGCTGTTTTGCAGTAGGAAGAAAAACAGACAACTGTGGATAATTTAAATCAAACTATTTTATCGATTTTTCAACACCAGAATTCGAATTTTGTAACCATAATTTTCACTTTAAAATGTACTTTCCAGAAGCCAAAATGAAAATTTTAGGAGTTTTGGATACGTGTGGGTGTGAAAATTCTATCAAGGGAACCACGACTTTTTTACTCATTTGTAGTTGAAGCATTCACACTCTCAAAGAGCACGATTTTTCTATCACCTTGCTTTTTCACAAAGCAGATGAAAGCATAAAATAAAAAGAAATGAGACAGTGCAGCTCAATGATCAAGTAAATGATGTGTAAATATGCAAGTTTATAAATGAACATGATTATCTTGTGAATAGCAGGGGTTAGGCACAGATGAAAGCAGATAGTTCTCATGTTGACCATTGTGAAAACTCAGTGTGACCAATGTCCTTAATGATGTGTGGGAGAGTATCTGCTGTACCTTGTAACTCCTTTTCTCTCGGACAGGTTCTGATAATTTCAGATGCAAAATTTTTATTGGCAAATGTCAGTTATGCAATCTGAAGTAGTTCACAAGAAGGGTTAGTTTCAATATATTCCCCTCCACACATTTCTGACTCACACAAAATACCAAAATTAGCAAACATCTTGTTTGCCAAGAAGTTTCATTTCCTGGTCTAATAGACTGTCAGTATTTTCAAAATGACTGAAGTGAGGATCATAAGTGATACTCACAAGTTGCTCAGTTGATTTGGAATTTTCCACTTCCAATTTCATTTTATTTCAAAATTATTATTTCTGAAATTTTATAAACCTCTGCAGACTAGGAAACCAATTTCCCACTTAGGTGCAGCATTGGGTACTCCCTCTGCTTCCAGCCAGATGTTCCTGCAGAGATGTGTCTGCTTCTGCAGCACACTCTCATTTAGAGCTGATCATGAACTGCCTGATCCTTCATCTCTCCTACCATCGGAACCTGTTGATTATTCAGCACTGGGTATTCAGGTTCCTCTGGGCACTTTTTAGCCACATAGCTATATTTCAGGGCTCAGACATCAGAGAACGGAGGTAGATGAGAAATACGATATTCTGCACAAGATTTAAGAGACGTACACATATGGATATAACTTTGATATGAAAAAGAAGAGGGATGAACAGCAAGTGACTGTGCAAACTGTAGCTGAAATCTATAACCACTTTAACAACCCTGATATGTCTGTGCCTGTGCTGCACTTGCTCACCTGCATTTCTCTTGGCAGTGCTAACTCTGACCTCCTAGCTGCAGTCTCATGTCGTGTACTTGTTAGCCAAAGACATTTCACAAAGGCACAAAGTGGGAGCAAGATTTCTCCTTGGAGGACTAGCGATGTAACAAGAGATATCACATACCTATAAACACCCTAGAGGGAGCTCTGGCATTGATACCTATAATCCCTTAAGCTGCTCTTTGTGGAAAAGAGGCAACTTCCAGGCAACCCTAGGAGACACTGATGATCATTAGCAACTCTGTAGAAAAAGATCAGCTAGCAGCTTTACGTAACTAAAAAACAGATTTTGGAAGTGACCTAGCTTTCCAGCTCAGCATTATGAGGACAGAGACACAGAACCATGCTTGTCCTTTCTTCTGCCCACCTACAAGATTTCCTTGGACTTTGCTGAAATAGACCTTCACTACTAGGACAAAAATCAGAGTGCATTTTCTGTTCATTTTGTTCCTTACACTCAAGCTGGAGAGAGCTTTTTGGTGATGATTGAGTGGCATCTCACTAGATGAGCTCACCAGAACAGATGTGAGGGAGGAGCTGGGGGAGGGAGCAAGGAGATGGAGATTGCTGCAGTCAGATGTTAGAGCAACCCCACGTATGCTCTAACCTGTGTCAAAGAAATGGCACCCATGCCAGCCACATTCTGGCTTTCAGGAAGGCTGAACGTGGCAATAAAGAACATGGCTTAGCAGTCTGCACAGGAGAAGTCACAGGAGACAGCTTGGCTGAGTCCAAACAGTGTGTGCTAGTATGTTATGCAAATATTAATAACAGCTGCCGGAGATTTGGAAGAGTCAGCCAAGTTGGAAAGTGCCCTGCACATCTGCCCTTTTGTAACCACATGGCCAACACATACTCTGCCCATGCCAGAGCAGTATTCTTTCTCTGTGAGGCATTGGCACGAGTACCCACCTGGACCACTGCCGGTACTTGGCAAGTGTGCCGCTGAGAGCAGTTATTCTCCAGTCCCTAACCTCAGCACAACCACTGAAACCCCTCCAAGTCTGCCAGTGCATGTCCTGGGGTAAAGGGGAAGTGTTTTGTTATTCCCTCTTCTCTGCACTGAACACCAGGAACTAGGGAATACTTACTATTTGATAGCACTTGTGGCTATAGACGGAAATATGCAAGCATAAGTTTCTGAGAATTGAGCCCATTACTGGCTACTGCATTAGTCTCCTTCAGCTGGTTGTGATGATAAAGTTTGCTAACGGGGCCATCCGCTCTTTGGGTGGATTAGCCCATTGGTTGCCACACCAAAGGCATGCGTGCTTTTGGGTTTTGTCACCACACCCAAACCACTGGTAAATCAGCTGGCCAGGGAGCAAAAGTGCAGTGGCCACAAAAAGCACACGTCTCACCTCATGCTGAGCACCCCAACAGAGGTGCTGCTGGGCTTGTTAGATGAATCTGATGGTTATCTTGCCATTACACAACACTCTCAACACCAAGGTAGGCTGTTTAAAGCTACCCTGGACAGTTTATAAGGTCTGCATTCACTGCAGTACAGACATACCCTGAGATCACACAGCGATTACTGCCAGGAGGAGGTAGAGAAGCATACCATAGCAATAGAAACATACTAGAGTGCAGTGTGTTATCTCAGCCTACAATCTACTCTCATTGTCATGTATCTTCTTTATGATGCTCACGTCAACTGTTCCAAGGAAAATTCTAAATTTCAGCTCTGTCCTAAATGACATCCTACAAACACAGATTAGGAGACCTCTGTTGGCTGTCATTTCAAAGCTTTTGTGTTAACAATACTTTTCCAAAAGACTGTTTCATTTAGTGATTTGGAATGTAAGGACAATTGCAGGGGAAAAATAATCATGCAAGGCATACGATCAGAAATCCACAAAGATCTCAGAAGATATAAAAATAGATGTATTTTTAAAAACCCTGGACATGCAGAATAAAAGATTCAGATTAAATTCTCATAGCTGTAAGGCTTTTGCTCGCTATTCATGAGAGCTATGGAATTTGCTTCTGCTTGACATCAGAAATGCAGATTCAGTGAATTCATTTAAGACAAAATTGAAATCTTATCTTTTCAGTCTAGTTTTCCAGCCTTAAATGCAGCTCAGTTTTAAAGCTCCTAGATATTATTTTATGTAAAGCTATTTGAGATCCTTTGTATTTTCTGCACTAGATACTTTTAGTTTTATTGTATATGGTTCACGTACGTAATACAATACAAAGGAAAATAGTTGAAAGATGACAAACTGGGTAATAGGAAACGCAAAGTAGTCATTTGCTAATGCAAAAGTAAAAATACAGCAGAAATGGAAGAAGGAGACCTCTAGATCATGTTCTTAAATATGAAGAAGTACTTAGTGAATGTATGAATATGCCACAAAGATTCCTACATCCCAATTCTACAGCTGCCATGCGTAGCTGTGTGAGTAACAGGACCAATTAGGAACTGTATGTCTCCACCATACACCCATTTCTCCCTTCACAGAACACAGTACTTCCTAATGTTCCTCTTTCTTCTTCCTTCAGTGTGAGGTCTCCATCTATGCTCTCCTCACAATCAGTCCAAGCCAGCTGCCTATGGACTACCGCATGAGTAGCTGGCAACCGGGCAGAATGACTGGGCCTGCTCCAGAGGCCTAACAGAACACAGCCAGCAAGTCAGGAAGACAGAAGTGCAAATGTCTTTGCTCAGATGGCAAAAGGCTAAATTGCTGAGCCCTAATGGCATACTGAACAAAACCAGCTTAATGGAGGAAAATTTCAACATCCCAACCTTTTCCGAAGGTTGAGCAACCCTATAGGCAGCCTGTCCCCATCTGCTTTTTGTAAAGGTGAGTTTGTTGAATCACAAATTGCTGCTTAAAATGTTATGATTAAGTATGGACTTCCCTAATATGTTGCACTGCACAAACCCGGGACCCTGACAAGATTCATTATGTCATCTCTCTTGGGAAATGTCTGGGAGTGAATAAGGCCAACAGAGGGAAATCTTTATCTAATTTGACTCAGGAGGTCACAAACTTTAAACACCAAAGGTGCTTTCAGGGAAGTCTGCTATAAGAACTCGGATGTTCTTGCTTATTCCAAGTGTCAAGGGCTTGCATCACTCCTTCTCACAATTATTACCCCCTCACACATTCCAGAGATACACTTAAGTATTTCTGCATTTCTAAGTGACAAGAGCTGTAGACCAGTTTCTCCTTTAGTTCACTAACAAGAGCTGCCGGTGCTGCCCCAAACCCATGATCAGTCGTCTGCTCTGTAACCCTCACTGCTCCTCATGTACAGTATCACACTGTAGTGCAAATCCAGCTACAAAGCTCAGTGTGTTTGTTACGAGCGTGGAGCAAACACCCGACTAAAGGACTGACATACCCACCTGCCTGTGTAACAAGGATCTGTGCTGTCAGATCCATCATATTTTCTAGCAGGTGAAATAAGCAGTCTATTTTTTAAGGGAAAAAATGGGATCTCAGCTAAGCATTCAGTTAAGCATAAGGAGCAATAATAACTTGAGAAAAGTTTTTTACATTGTACTGTATGTTTTCTCTTTTGTATAAACATTTCCTCTGTGTCTACATTTGCAACAGTCCATCTGTTCCTACAACTCGGTAACAGTGGCCACTGAAAATAACAGTGTGAGGAGCCTTAAATTGTAAAAAAGACATGTTTTCTATAAGAAGATTTGAACTTGAGGAACTGAAGCCTGAAAACGGTAGTGGTAGTAGCAATAATCAAATGGAAAAGGTTTTTGCTAAGGTAAATAGACATCGTTCTAGTTAATTGATTTTAATCAATGTACTCTAGCAAGTACAAGGAATTTGGCTCATAATCTATTTTTAAAATATACTATCTTCAGATATTTTTAATTGATTTTGATATAGAATCATCAAAGGAATGCAGTATAAAATTTCAGCAACTTCCATAAAAAACATCAGCAGAGCTAGATTATGTCATGACTATGAAAAAAGCATAGCACACAAGCAGCAGAAAAGGAAAGGCAGCTGGGTACAGTGAGCAGAGAGATCGAGGTGCAAAAATATCATTCCAAATACTCTAAACGTGATTTAAATATTCATCAGAATGGTCTTCTGTATTTTACTGTTCATTCATCTGTGACTTCAGGAGCCACATGATAGCAGGCTTGGATTGAGTTAGGAAGCCCATCTATCGAAGCTTTGGCATTCAGCTTTGCATGACAAGAGGTAAACAGTATTTTCTCTTTCCCTGGGTTTCCCAAACTATGCAGCAGAAATAATGATAGTTACCTTCCTTTTTATGATGCTTTGAGATCTGTAAGTAAAAAGTGCTCTGTCAGAGCACAGATAAGGTGATGTTGCAGGAAACTTCTCCCTTAGTCTGTATTTCTTTTTACATGGTGTCAATCTATGTTAGGTGCCCTTTTGAAAATTGTCACAATTTCTATGACAAACTCGTGTTTCTTTTAAATGACACCAGGTCTCTTTAAGGTCTGTGTCTTTTCATTCCGTCCTGCTGTGAGTCCCCGTTGCACAGGTGACCACTGGGCATGTTCCTGTGCTGTCACACTATCCCTGGCTGTCACCATTTGACTGATCAGACTCATTGTGATGGGTCTCTTCACACACTTGCTTGAGGGCAAGCCTTACATTTTGAAATGTATCACATCTGTGATAATGATCCAAGTTGTGGCATCAGACAAGGAAATGTATTGGGTTTATGACTCAGATTTAGTTCTGGAGTAGCTGAAAGGCAGACTCCGATGAGGCTGAAACCAGACAGTTTTTAAAGCAACTCAGTTCTGACAAAATACTCTTTTTATGCCAGGTAAACATCCTTCAGACTTGCTGGGTTTTGTGTGCAGCCTTCCTACATTTGCATAGATCTGAACTGGAGTAAAACGCACTCTCATTGGCACTCTCCAGTCTAGACCACCTTGTGTTCTTGGCAAAAATAATAACAATTTTCACTGCATTCTTGTCCGCTTGTTCTTCCAGGAAATGCATTTTATTTCCCACTATGTTCTGTTTGCATAATGTAATTCTTCACCAAGCAGTCTGCCAGGCTTCCTTTATCCTTGACTGACCTTTGCTGGGTTAGTCTGGCTAATGCCTTGCCTGTCAGCTCTGTTAACCACAGTCTTCTGCTGTTCATATTGAGGGCAGTGCTTTCCAGGAAGAACAGATACAGCTCTGCAAGCAGCCACTTCACTCACCTAATATCCTGATGAGATCTACGCAGTGTCAAAATCTTCAGGTTTGATCTTAATGAGAAACTGCTTGCATATTTCTGTCCAGGTGTCACGCTTCAGCTCTGAAGGCTGGATTCCCAGCCTCCCCTGGATGGGAACGGGTCTGCAGCACAGCGAGGACCTGTGCAACTCGCCATGCCAAAATGGTTTGTTCAGGCAGGGCTGTGCAGGATCTATGGCAATATTCAGCACAGGAAATGTCATCTCAATCCAGCCTTGAGGAAGTGCATGCCAAATCTAAAAGCACTGCTGTTTTGAGGAATTAGCTGGAATCCTGGTTGCTCTAAATGAAGACTGTACAGATTTTTGCTTTCTGCCAAGAAGCAGCAGTAAGTTCATCGCCCTGCAGGATCTAGGAGGTCTTTTTGTCTTGTAATTTTATCCAGGTATTCCCTGTACTGGATCCATTACTATTACTGTAACAATTATCATTTGCTGCATAGCATGACACAAAGGGTTAACGTCTCAGGCTACCAGTAGGCAGTAGCACACTAAGTGTGTTGTTTTAAAATGAAAACAATACAAAGACATCTGAAAGAATGTAAATTGTATCACTGCTGAGAATCCGGAAAGCAAAGTGATGATTCCTTGCCTTTGATCTGCCTTGTTGTGTATTACTGTATCTCTGAAATGTCAGAAGAGATGTTCATTTCAAGGCACCGAAATGTCTGAACTATTTAGGAATTGTTCCCTTGAATCAATTCTAGTTTCATATACTGCATCTTCACGGGCATTACTTCTTCCAAATCAATTCCAGCTCTAAACTAATTGTTTAAAAGCCATGACTTCATTCCCATGTTAAGAGAATATCTGCGGCACTCCCAATTAAAACAAAAATATTTACAGTAGGATACACAATGGTATTGACAATAGTAAAAGTTTCCAAATGCAGGTCTTTTGCCTTGGTGCACGCGTAAACTAGCTTTCTAAAGTCTGAAGCACGTATGTTAGAAAAGCACAGGGTACCTACTTTAGCAAGAAAACCAGACATCATTTATAATTCATGTAAGTATATTGAAGTTTTCCACTGCCATCCAAGAAAGATGGTTTCAAACCTATGGAGTGCAATAAGCCAATATTCTCTGTAGTAACTTCTATATATCTCATATAGATTTTACTCGGGAGATCATTTCTGTACTGAGGTCTTCTCTTCTAGAATGTGATACGTTGAAAACCATCGCTTTCTCTGAGTATCTATCAGTGTTAATTTGTCAGTTTGTACCCCGTGTTATTTTCATAAAGGCTTTAGGGACGTGGATTTGTTAAACAGATTGAAGATAGAGTTAAACGTAATCCTTGAGTAATCAGAAGCAAGAGGAGCAGTTATCTCAATATTACAACTATATTTTTGTTCATATCCAATATAAAATCCAAAGAGAAATGAATGATAGCTCTGGTCAATTCCTATTGCACTGATGGGCTGATGCAAAATTGCTGCATATAACTCAGCTATTTCCTACAACCGCACAGAATTTAAAAGCTCAACTAGCAAGCTGCTGAGCTAAGGGAAGTTCATTACTGTTCAACCACAAACAATTCAGTTCTGCTTAAACAGGGATGTGGATTGTATTTTCCAGCATGAGAAATTTGCACTGTGACTGCCTGCAAGGCATCTAACATATCCAAGACATTTTTGGAACACAAGAGCAGTTCCGTTTTCAGCTCTTTTTATTAATTCTCCAGAGCATATAGCCTCTTAAATAATCCTCTGAAATTGTAGGACTAATATTAAATGATTGTGTCTTAATGTATAAAATCCAGTTTTACACTTTGGTTAAAACTCCTGGAGAACTTGATTTCTAATAAAATTTTCCTCCATCTCCACAGCTGGTAATGGTATTTAGCACAGAGCAGAAAGGGCTGCATACTGTATAATGCATCACAAATGACTTTACTGGCTGTCGTATACTTTGAAAGGCTTTGTTCTGAATTTGATTAATTTGTGAAGCAGTTTATTTCAGATATTGAAGCTGCTTATTCTGAATGGTTATTAAAACTAAACAGAAGCAAGTATCTATTAATGCCAAAAATAATTAAAGCAGAAGACCAGGCACTTGGGACCCAAGGAGGTGATATTTATGTCCAGCATCTTGAAAACCGCAGCATATCAAATTATTGATGCAAAGCATTTGACGACTGTCTTTAAGAGGCAGCGGCATAGGCTGTCTAGACGTGATCAGATATCAAAGTCTACGAGTTTTGCGATCTGATCATTTTGTTTCCCTTTTACCACGGTAAAGAGGCGCCTGTCAGCATTTGACAGACTGCAGATACAATGATTACAACAATAACTGCTCTCTGTAGTACTATCATCCTCTGAATAACTTTGTTGGAGGAACTCTGTTGCAGTTTGTTTCTTTGTTTGCTCAGTGGTTTGTTTGGTTTTTATCTCCCATGGAGGGCAATGACTGTATATGGTGACCCTTTGTGACAGCTCCCATTAGACCAGGATTTAAGCACAGACCCCAAACTGATCTTGAACCACAGTGGAGACACTGTGGCAACACCTGTAGAAGCCAAATTGGCATATGTTCCAGACCAGGAAAGTTGTACTTCTTTTGCATTTAGGCATAGTGGATAAAACCTCATTTAACTCTTTGCATAAGCCAGAAAATTTCTCCCAGCTTCTCACCTCATGATTGTTTAACAGGCTGCAAGCACAATTGTTATTATAACAATAACTGTTATTTTTAACTGTAGCTGCAGATAATAGATTTCCAAATGGTACGCTATATATTTAACATAGGCCAACAACAATTTTAGGCAGTGGTGTGTGCTTGTTTTATAATTACAATTCAGTATATCTGTCGATGTTCCTTTGTTCCCAGATTCCATGGTTGTGAAACAGAAAATGGCAGTATTTTCCTTGAAGAGAAAATTCAAGGTCAAAACAAAGTTGAAGAATATGGAAAGAATAAGGTAGCGAAAAATACAGTAAGGGCATTTGGTTTAATTTTTCCTTTGTACAAGACTGTGTGGACAGCCCCTGCTAAAGTATACATAAGAACAAATTCCCAAATTGATATTAGTGTTTGATTTGATTTAGACAATGGTGCTGATGTCATCTGGGTGAATGCCTATGAGAAAAATAGGATAAGACAGCTACTTAATGGGAGATTAAGTGATTCAACGTGGAACGTCACAACTGTACTTTAAAGAAATAGAACGTGTTCGGATTCCTGAAAGTAAAACTGTCAACACTGTACTATGCTCATAATTTTATTTTATATTGTCATCTCCAAGCTTTCAAATGTCTCTTAAGTAATACCATCATATGATGCTGCATTATGACATTTAAGCCTCTGGGTTAGAATACCAAGTCTGCATCAAGTCATGCTGGCTCATACCCTGACGTTAAATAGCATGCAGAGATTTTCAAAGGCATTAAAACCGCACTGTGCTCAACTGCTCTCAGTCATCTCTGAGAACCAGATTTCTAACTCCACCTCTGCGAAGACTGATCTTCCTACTGGTGAATCAACTTGCATATTGAAAAAATGACACTGTTCCCTGTTATCAAGAGGCCCTTAGATGGTCAGTGGCCATTGCTCACAGAAGCCAGCGCAAACTTCCAGAAGAAACTCAGAAAGTTAATATGAACAGGCTTTGCAAAGCTCACCTATAAAATGTTTCCCTTTCCTCAGATTAAGGAGATTGTGGGGGTTAACAAGGGAGCTTGTGCTTTGCCTTGCAAAACCAGTACCCTGCTGGGTTGAGCATCAGATGCACACACAGTAGGAAAATGTTCTTGCCCTTGCAAAGTTAACTATACAGATAGATTAGAAAACATCTTATTGTCCCATTTCAGAGCAAGGAAATCAAGTTCATTGTCTGAAAACTGCAGCAGAAGCAGGAAGTAAATCCGCTTCTCCTAAACACACACAAATCATCTTTCTTTTGCATGAAGTCAGTCAGGAAAATATAAGGAAAATCTGTGAAGGCTGCAAATACTTAGGCAACTGGGGTGGGACAGAGGATAACCAGTGGGTGCCCTGTAAGTCACCTTCGCATTCAGACCAAATGCAACCGCTCCAAGGACTGATCCTGAGCCCTGTTGCTCAAGGTCTGAAATACAATGCGGTCACCACTGCTGCACTGCCTGTGAGCTCAGGTCTTAAACCTCCACGGCTGTCATTTCCCTTAAGGATGTATCCACTGGGACATTTAGGTGTTTAGAGGTGGAACGGGTTGTGTCTGATCTGCAGCAGCAGTGAAACCCCAGCCTGCCACCAGTTACTGCATGATGGCCTGGCTCACATAAAGGTGTGGATGTCAAATGTGTTCCAGACCTTGCTGAGACTTAAGACATTGAAGTAACAAACCATCTGAGTGATGGGAAGGGTCTCTCACACTAGATTTAGTCTTAAGTAACTTAGTCCCAGGGAGCACATGGAGTACGGACAGAGAGGTCGCAGCACCCACTGCTCTCCTCCTACCTTGCAAATAACCCTTACAATGTTGACATGGCACTCGTGGTTTCCTTAACATGGCCTAAACCACTGAGGGATGGAAGACAATCTTGTGAATCTTGGTGGTTTTGTAATTTTTAAAATTTTATCTGCACATCCAAAGTCCCAGACGATTTTGAATTCTGCTGCTCAAAATGCAGTGCTTTGTATCCAGCCCATACGTAGCTGGGATTCCTCCTTAGTCAAAGGTCAACCATGTCAGTGCCTGATCTACATCTCCCCCTCTAACTCCCTAGCTTAGAATCACTAGGGACTTCTGATGCCTCCTGAACTCCTGATCTGGATGATGAATAATGACAGGTAAGTAGGTAACATTGCCAGGCTGCCCTACATCCATCTCCAGAATGTGGTGGACTTTTGCTTGTCAGTAGAAACACTGAACCTTTTGTTTCTGCAGAAGTCTTCATCTATTAACCCCTTTTTACTGAGAAAGGCATGTCTAACCCCAAATGGAAGGGTTTATTATACAAAGTTTACAAGACAAAGATAAAGGAGTCATTATTCTAAAAGTTAGTTAACAGCATTGCACCCAATTGACCACAAATGTCAATTGCTAGGGAGAACGGGCATAGGATACTTCATGAAATCACAACCATTGCTCAGGGGCACTTATGTTTGAGTCTTTCTGACAACATCTACAACACTCTAATTGAACTGCCTGGGCATAGAGGAATTGTTTCTTGCTACTGCAAAATAGCTAGCAGAATTACAAAAATGGCGCAGCAGAAAAATGTAGTGTATTTTCAAGCTTTTGAAATGTCACACTCCTGGGCACCAATTTATCTGAGTTACATTGCAACATTACAAATAGCCAGCAAGTCCTATAGGGCCATTTTTCACAATAAAAATACTTCCCTAACTGCTATTTTAGTTCAGTAATGATTGTATAGATCTGTTTATTATGCATTTATATTTTTCTCTGAATAATACCTTACTATTAGCAACATACTGAAGAAGAGGAAAGTGTGTAATATTAATGGGGCCAACCACTTGCTTCAGTGTAAAAATATTTCTGATTTTGTGTAAAAAAAGAGAGAAAAAATAAACTCATGAGAAATCCATAAAGAAAACAAATAAATCCTCCAGCTATTTTTCTAATTTAATATTACTTCCACTTGTATCTGTTGTCTTCAGGACAATGGCCATTATGATCATAGTGAAAAGATTACATTGATTGCAGAGTGCCAGAGAAGCTATATTAAAGGTCAATAAGGAAAAGTGGTACACCTCTCTGCTGGAGCTGTGATTCAGCCTCTCGAGACCACTTCTGAGGAAATTTCCATTGTTTTCTGTTGTATGTAGGTGTACAGATATGCTGCCACTTTTATAAAAGCACAGCCAAAAATACAGGGAGTTCAGCTTCTGAATGCTTTAATTCACCTGTGTTGGAAAAGTTATACAGCACCAAAGAAACCGTTAGGCATGGAAGTTCCAGTTCTTGGGGCCTTCCTTCATTAGCCCTATGACGGCTGTTCTCCCTGATGCATGTCCTGCACCTGGCCAGGTTAGCTGGCTCCAGGGGCTGAAGCTGGAATTCTAGCTCCAAATGCATATTCTGTACTGCCAGAGCAAAAACATAGTGCTATGGTTCTGACTAATCCTCATCCCTCTGTGGTTTACACATCTCTTGGAGGGCAGCAGCATGCCTCACCAAATGTACAGATCTATATTTGACCACTGAATATACGTCCCCTCTGGTACCAGAGGTTGCAGCAGTGAGTTAATTCCAACCATGAGTAATGCTGAACCATTTACACCTATGCATCTAGAGTGCCATTTCCTTTTGCACCTGTCCTGGAGTTACTGAGCAACAGCTATTAATAGCAAATTAACTTGCAATTGGCAACAGCTAACTAATTAATACTCTTAACGACCTGCTTGTGTGTGAAGGTCAGGACTTTATTTCAATGGAACCTCTATGATTCCAAGAGCATCCTTTAACATACGTGCACACTTCACATACATTCACACTTTCCTAATGCCAGGGCTTACAGGTGGAGTTCATAGAATCATAGAATCATGGAATGGCTTGGGTTGGAAGGGACCTCAGAGATCACCCAGTTCCAACCCCCCTGCCGTGGACAGGGCTGCCAGCCACTAGCTCACTGGATCAAACTGCCCAGGAACCCATCCAGCCTGGCCTTGAACACAGCCAGGGATGGGGCATCCACAGCTTCTCTGGGCAGCCTGTGCCAGCGCCTCACCACTCTCTCAGGGAAGAATTTCTTCCTGATGTCCAGCCTAAACCTCCCCTCTTTCAGTTTTAGCCCATTCCCCCTTGTCCTACCATTATCCACCCGGGCAAAAAGTCGGTCCCCCTCCCGCCTGTAAGCTCCTTTTAAGTACTGGGAGGCCACAGTGAGGTCTCCCCAGAGCCTTCGCTTTTCCAAGCTGAACAGTTGATGGTACCTAATACACCATGGCCATCTAGAAATGGGTTTAAAGTTATATTTTCCTCGGTACTCATTGAAACAAGAAGCTAGTACCTAGTTCTTACTTAGAAAGCTGCATCCCAATGAAGAAATGGGTAAGTTTAGCCTATTCTTTTTCTCTGACACACAGTCAAGTCGGTTTTCAAGTCTGTTTTCATTCCAGCTAGCTCAATGAAAGCATCTACCAGATATGCCTGTGTTATATGTACAGTAATCCTAAATCCCTAGGAAAAAATTATTTATCTCCAGATGGTGGCTTAGACTTTCTTGGATCTGAATCATATCTGGAGAAGGTAGTACCTCTCCACTGTCTGCCAAAGTAGCCTAAAGGGAAGAAACATCTTAAACTCCACTTAAAATTAGAGGGTATGAATACCCAGTATGTCTATAAGCCAAATTTCTCTGACAAAGTAAGTTTTGGGAAATCACTCCATTATGGCTCCACGTGCCAGTAACTTCCTAACAGAAGGAGTTGTTAAAGGAACATCTCTGCCATTTGAAAAAACAGTTGTTTTTCAAAGAACTAATTGCCACCAGCTTGCTTGGCAGTGAGAACAATTGAAAATAGTTGGTGTGTTTCATATCACAGCAAATGGAAATGTTTTAGGACTTCTTAGCCTCACCCTCTGATGTCAGGCAGAGGTGAGCAGAGACTAAAGATAAGTATTTTTTACACTGTAATAAAAAAATATTTACGTACTAATAACTATTGCTCAGTCTGCTGACATGATCTTAATACAGCACCTTTTGTCTTTGTTTTTTAGAAGCATGATACTACAGCCTGGAGCAAACAACATTTATTCTTTATATGGACATAAAGCATCTCCATGCATATATTCTGAACATATGCCTTAGCACAGACTACTACGCTGTCTGCGTGTCTATAAACTGGACTCTTTAAAATAAACTCTGGGAAGCTTCCAGATTAATTAGCAAATAAAAACCACAGAAAGTAGTTCAGCCCATGGTTTTGTATGTGAACAACATCCTCAATATTGTTTACTTTTATTTGTGCTTTTAAACTGTATTTTAGGAATAGTTTGAGGAATTACAGCTGTAGTTATAAGGAAACAATGGGCTCAAGAGGAATCGTGGGAGCGTCAAATACAGGCTAGAAGCCACAAAGACAGAACATGGCTATTTTGAAGTGAAATGTGCATGTGCAGCCATTAGTTTTCTAACATATCTTCTAAAGTGACTTCTCTGTATTTGTTTGATCTCAATGACTTAATTCCTCCTCTGTTTGCAAAACAGGAGCATCTCTGTGCAGCACAAAGGAAGCAGGTGAAAGTCAAGTTTTAGTGAGGAACTTGCAGAGATGAAGAAATGCTGACCCACAGGACTGTCTCACGGCTTTGAGCTTCAGAGCAGAACACTTAGATTACCCAGGGGGATGCTGAAGTTGATATTCAGCAGATGCCAGCCTATTCACGCTTGGGAAGCTGACACTTGGGACAGTTAACACACCTTGTTTTCTCTTTCCACTCATCTCTAGGGACAACGGCCTTCCCACAGAGGCAGCACCTCATGGTGCTGAGCATGACTATGCTCAAGTGATTATTTGACCCACAGGAAAAACAGTTTGAATGCCTATGTGATACTGAAGAAACCCAAAAGGAATTGCTTACAGTTTCTTGCCCTTTTATCTACTCAAACCAAGTTTTACTATATGCCTACCAACACCAGGGACTGCATACTTTACCTATCATTTGATGGGAAAGACATCATTATTTGTTTTATTAAACAGTGCATAATTAAAAACCAATATGCAAGAACATAATACAATCTCTGTAACCAGTCAATGTTTTTTGTCAATGGCAATTCTAATTTGTAGGCAATCAGTAATAAAATATTTGTTTTCAACATTATCTGCAAGATGGTTTGTATATTATGAAAATAAATCCATATGGCTCAGGGTCAGCAGATAAACATCCATAGGAAGAGTTCATGGAAAGGTGATCCAGCTTAGGCACTGAGCTGAGAAGTGTTTTTCAGGGAAGATAAATTATAGTTTACTTCTTCAGGTCTCTAGCACATTGTGCAGAAATGAGTTTAGTTCCTTTGAGAATAGCTGTCATATCCAAGCAGGGAAGAATACCTTAATAGGATGTGCCCATTTCATAATGCATACAAGTGAGATGTCTCCAGAGGAGGGAGAAGAATTATCTAATGTTTAAAAGTTTCTGAGCACAAGCTTTGCTAGGAAATTTTGCAATCAATTATAGAAACCAATCCACTCAATGAATTACAAGTGTTTGTTACTAAAACACCATTTCATTAACTATAACAATATGTGTGCTACACCATGTCCTAGTCTTCATTTTCTCTGGTAAGAATTGCAGCCAGTTCTGTAAAGTCTGCCATGAGTCAATGAATGGCAACTGACCAAATCAAAGGAAACAAAAACACTAATCCTAAGGATTTTACTTCCTAAAGAATTTAAACCAAAATGGTACCTATTAGTCGTAGGGATTGACAGGAGCATGTATAGGAATAGCAAAAGGACCCTACAGATTGAGATGCGATACTTCCAAGCAGTTCTCCAAAGTGCCTGAAAACATTTCCAAAAGGATTTGTTTATGCCAAGAAAAACTGTCTTTTTCCAAATGTTGCTCAAGGTGCCAGGCATGGTACCCGCTCCCAGAGACAGGGACCAAAACCAGATACAAGCAGCTCCTGTGCGGACTGGAAATGAGCTAAAAAGCCCAGCCTGATTTACAGAGCTCAGGCTGAGATCATGATCTGAACCTTCCTGCTGCCTGGGTCAGTCTGAAATCCGCTCTTTGCTCCAGACGTCTTCTGAGCATGCCTTGGCTGGATTTTTTTGTTGGTGGTGTTCTGAGCAGAAATGAGAGGTTGATTTGACATGCAAACAGCACAGCTCTGCAGCAGCAAGGGCATGAAGGATAAGAGACATTGTGGTGTAAAGTAAGGACCAGAATTTGTTCTGCATTTTGAGTGAGGACATAGCTACTTAGTGCACAGTTACAACACTGGTCCATAAGCAGAGTGCATCTGATGGAGAGGGAGACATGGACTGAGAGAAACACTCTGTGATGCCTTCACCAACCATATGGTAGAAAACGAGATGTCTGATTGCTTATGTGTAGAGCAGTGGCAAAGCACAACATCTCTCTCCCCTTTTTAGCATTCTGTATACCCTACAGAGCTGCGAAACTTGCTCGGATCCTCCCCCAGCACCCCCTGCCTCACTGGCTGCAGTTACACCATACCTTGCAAAGACTTTGTAATGCCTCCAGTCATAATAAGAGAGGAAGCAAATTATTACTTCCCCAGCACATCAGCAGAGGAAGCACCGCTGGTTTCTCTGCGGGTGCTGCATATCTGTGCTCTCATTAAAGTTACAGTAGAAATTTTACCCTGCTGAAGTCATCAGGAGTTTGGCACTGCATTTTATCCCCTGCAAATGACTGTTATACCCTTTGAAAACACTGGCTAATATCTCAGCATCCCCAAACTAGCAGAACCAAGAATTTCTAGTTAGGAGATTATCAAGGATTAAGATGTTTAAGTTAAAAAAAAAAAAAAAAAAAAAAAAGTTACTTCAGCTGGAACTGTTCAGTATGCCCCACATAACATGAGCAAGAGCTCCCCTCTGTTTACCAGGGACTGCCTTTATCCCATTGCCCACGAAGTGTCTTCAACTGAAGAAGCTCAGAGGCAAAATGCTCACCAGGGAGCACATGGCTGTGCTGGGCATGTCCCCAGCTCACAGTGCACGTTTGTCCAGCTGCACACTGACTGTGCATGTGGTCCCGGAGATGTTGCTTCTCTGTGTTGAATTTCTGTCTCAAAGGTCCTCAGCTCTTCAAGCTGACCAGTTCTTCTCCCATGTGTTTTGGATATACCCAACATTTTAAAACACTAGGAAATACAAATTTTTATGGAATGTCCTTATCTGCAAGCATGCAACTATTTAAAAGAAAATATATTTTTGAAATGCATGCAGCAGTGATTTGGCATCTTTATGTTAAAATTAACTAATTTTATGGTGTTCCCTTCTGACTCCTGCACATGACAATTTAGAGTTTGTAGTTACAGCCCATTATAAAAGGGAGGTGCTGTAAGACGGTGCTAACAGTCTATTTAGGATATACAGCATCATGCAGTACACAGATTTAAATTCAGGTGCAGTATAAGGTCAGCCTTGAATTGTATGTATAATATGTTTGTCAAGCACCCCATGTGTAAAGCTGACAGCTCTAACCTAGTTGCCACAGGCTGTTTTATACAGTCGGGAATATTATGTCTTTTTGACTTCGATGATGTACATTTGAAAAGAAAATTGTTCATTGTGAGGAAACTTGGAAAGCCAGAGCCTATTGCAGTAGTGAAATACAACATACACTTTCTAGCTAAAAGGGCTATTTGGAACTAATTAACATCAGCTCGTGCCACTATTACACGCAATACATACACATTAATAATAATAATAATAATAAAATAATAATGAAGTTCACATAATCCAGCTCTCTTTTTCTACAAATTTGACACATGTGAAGTCTGTCTCTGCTCTGCCACAACACAAACGTGAGCTGAATGCTTCGAGCACTCCAGACTCCAGTCACTGCTCAGTGCATGACTGAGGGCAGAGCAGGGAGCCAGCAGTGCTCACAGCTCACCGCCTCCTGCTGCACTTGAACTTCATGTTGTCTGCAGGATCCTGAAGTGCATGCTGCCATAATTAAGGGACTAATTTCCCATTGCTGACTTTAAGACACAAGTTGTTTTCCCCTCCGTACAGTCATCTTGCGGAGCTGGCAAGCTGTGGCCCTGCTGATTCCCAGCTCATCGTTTAGTTCTGTTGTCCCTGTTGTCCCTGACACCGAGTCAGCTGTAGCATGGACAGGATAATCCAGTCTAGAGTGAAACACGAGCAGCCCAAGACAGTGGCAATGCTCTGCCCCAGACGATTTGAATCTGTACACAAGATCACTTCTTACCTACTGTAATTCTGCCTTTCAGACAGAAAAGGGCAACAGAAAGTGCAGTTCAGAAGGAGCAAGTCAGTGAAGAAACTGAAGCATACATTAGCACTGCAGCTTGTCAAAGCCACATAAAGAATCTGGGACAAAATTGTTTCTATTCTAATCTGTGACCTCAAGCGATGGAACACCTCACCTATGAGGACAGACTGAGAGTTGGGGCTATTGAGTCTGGAGGAGAGAAGGCTCCAGGGAGACCTGATAGCAGCCTTTCAGTATCTTAAGAGGAACTACAAGAAAGAAGGGGACAGGCTCTTTAGCAGGGTCTGTTACGACAGAGCTAGCGGAAATGGTTTCAAATTGAAAGAGGGGAGATTCAGACTAGATATAAGGAAAAGGTTTTTTACAGTAAGGGTGGTGAAGCACTGGCACAGATTGCCCAGAGATGTCATGGATGCCCCATCCCTGGAAACTTTGAAGGTCAGGCTGGACAGGGCTCTGAGCAACCTGATCCAGCTGTGGTGTCCCTATGCACTGCAGGGGAGCTGGACTAGACGGCCTTCAAACTCGGATGATTCTATGATTCTACGACCTCAGTTGAAAGCCCACTTTCTTACATCACATGCAGCTAGCAGACAGAATCAGAGGAGGAACACTGAACAACTGCAGAAATTACAAAACCACGGGCTCTGGAGAGATGAGGACTGACCAGTAAGTCAGTGCTCTGATACAGTCTCTCCATTATGCCCTACAGCTTTCTTCCAGAGAACAACAATGCTGTTCCCCATCGTTTCTCCCTCACTTTCTCAGAAGAAATGAATGATGATTTATCAAGCCATTGTATACTGATATAAAAACTCCAGCTCTTCGTAGACGGTTTGAAAATACCAAAGTTTTTTATTAGCACTCTTGGGAGTCAGATTCTCAACTAGTGCAAAACAACACTCAGTAATGTCGTATAGAAACGTGCCAATTTACTTCACCTGTGGATTTTGCAGCATTATTTCTTACAAAAGTGTTCTCAGTATCTTTCAGTCACCTCCCTAAAAGATGCAATTCAGATTGAATAATTATCATCCTTCTATATTTCTTATCTTTACTTTAAATTGGAATGGAACGTAACAAGCTGTCTGCAGAGTAATCAAGTGCTATAGTAAACATTACTTCAGCATACAATACAGTACTTATCTTTGTTCTCCTTAATTAAATCTGTGGTGTATGTTGTCATTTGTCTATGCAGGATAAGTGTTCTCACCAACAAGAAAGTTAACTCCAGTAATTAACTCTTTCAGTTTTACAACAAACTGGGTAACAGGTTAAATTAGCCTGATTTTCTTCAGATGGTTTTCCTGTTTCCCATATGGCTGTAGAACAGTCATTTTTGCCCATCAGCACCTCTGATGTTCACAGTCTGTGTTACTGATCTGAACAAGCAAAATTCAGCACTCACTTGTAGTGATGGAAAATATATTTGTAATATACAAGAAAGGCCACTTTTACGGGCCTTATTTACCTTCTAATGATGAAGAATATTCCAAATCTAATATTTTACTGAATATATGAATTGTTAATTTGGGAAGATCACACACAGGCACTACGGTATAAGACACTTTGAACTATTAATCCAGGACAAAAGTATGAACAAGACACTCACGAAAAACAGGTGAGACTGATCATTTCAAACATTTAGATGAATCAATATTTAGATTTGAATTACTAATGTGCACAGATGTATAAAACAAGTATATGTATTATGCTTAAGGGTCCTTTTCTTATCTGGTCCAAATTCTACATCAGAGAAAACAGTCAGGTAAGCATCTTGTCCTACGGTCTGATAAGAGAGGCAATATGCTGTCTGGGCAATGGCTCTAAGAAAAGTGTAGTCAACCTCAAGTTTTCCTACCACTGAGAAAGTTCCTGCAAAGGAATTCTAACTAGAAAGTCTGGCTGTTAAACCCAAGGAATGCTTAGAAGTGCGATGTACAGACGGCAGTACCTAACAGCTCTCTTCAGTGGAGCCATTCTGCTCCAGCTCAGAGAAGCTGTCCAAAATAATGCAACACAGCCCCAGAAGCTGCAATGAAATCAATGTAAATGAACAATGTCTCTAGCTACTGTTCATACAGGTTTAGAACCTCATTCTGCTTCCAGATATATGTAGGCCTTGGCTCAGTATTACACTCAAAGCACAGTCTGTTTCTGAGCTCGTGGCTTCAAAAACTCTGCTAGACCCTGAGTAATCCAGCCCTGGGCTATCAGAAGCAGCAAAAACACAGCATTGATTGTAAAACATTGCCTGAATTTTCGTCAATGCACTTTGCAGATATGACATTTTCCTCTCGTGTAACATTTGTAACAGTTCAGTCCCTCCACAGAGTTAGTGCATATCCTTGGTACAGAGACGTGGAAAACATTGTGCTGTGTGCTGTGGTAGGGCCCATGGGTACTGATATAATTTCCCTGCATCACAGCAAGGCATCTGTAATATTGCAGCAGAACCTACAACTGAGCTGGAGTTAGCACAGCCACAACACCACTGGTACAATGCTGTCATTTCAATTTTTCACGCTTTTTTCCTGTGGAAAGTCTCATCTCCCCAGTCTAATAGTATCAGCTAATAACCAATAACAGTTGCAACAATGGAAAATCTACTGAAAGAAAAAGGAACAAACTGCAATGATTAAACCAAAGTTCACACTCCTGGACCAACCCCAAGAGTGGGGCAAGAACGGCATAAAAGGGTCTTCTGATGTGCAATCTAAAAATCAGAAAACCACGCTCTTCAGTCTGCATAGTGAAGTCACTCAAAAAAATATCAGTGTGACTGAAGGTTTTAGGGTAATGAAACCAAAATCAAGAAAAAAAATGGAATGTATTTGGTTTAAATAATCACACCTCAAATAAATTGACATTTGGAAGTGCATTTTTTGGTTTAAATTAAAATACTTCCTACAGAAAGCAGCCATTTTCATTAAATAAATGATTTTTTAAAAAACGAACCATCACAAATACAGGTTTTGACAGGAAATTTTCATTTTTCTTGAACATACACAGGGATTTTGGCATGCTTGAGAATTGGCCCTAATGAATTTGCTGGGATATTAAAAAAATGAATGGCAAAGTCACACAGCACATCAGGAGCCTCTGCATGTCCTCCATATCAAATTCTACCAGCACTTTTATTTGCGCAAACCCATTATCTGTTCCATGAGTAGTGTCCATGAGAAAAAGATTCCATAACTGACCAGTACAAGGGACAATACAGAGGAACCTCGGTGGAAAAGTTTAATATATTGCAAGATCTCTTTCATTAAGCATCTCTCTGACATGTCTTCTCTTTTTCTCCCTTTATTAAGAAATTTTACAGGAGAAAGAACAAGATCAACCCCATGGAAAGCACAGAAATGAAGGAGCTCACAGAAGGCAGTGCCACCTGTGCGCACCAAATTGCATTTCCAAGCAATCTGCTCAGCCAGTAATAGAAAGGAGCAGGGAATTCAGCCCCATACTATCTTTTCTTCAAGGACCTCAATGTGCTACAAAAGCATAAATTAATTAAACCTCATAACACCTGTAAGAGGCAGGTAGAAGTTCTGGGACTACTTTACCTGTCTTTGATCAGAAGCCACTGCAGCTGTTTAACAGTAGATTGCAACTTTATACATCTGAGAAGGAAAAGAAGGGAAAGAATTAATATGCCCAATGGAATACTTGAGGGAATTTAGTTCAGACTGATCCTGCATGCTTACAAAAACTATCCCAAAAGCTTTATAATTCATAGGTACTTAGGGCCTCAGTTTTATATCCCATCAGCTCCTCTGGCAGGCAATGCTGACCACACCACTGGGGCACAGCTTCTGCTCCACCTGACTGACAGGCACTGCTGGTTCTAAAATCAATTACGCCTTCACATGCAAGTGAGTGTGCTGCACCTGATTGTTTTTTCAGTTATCTCTCTCTGTGAGTTGCAAACAGATTCTCCCATCAGGTACAACAACCCTTCACAGTGCAAGAACACTAGCTTAGAACAATGGAAACAGTGACTGGTATCTGCGTGTTCAGACTACCCCTTAATTGTTGTCCAAATAACCTTTACACAGATTTACTTCAGTAGTTATGGTCTTGCAATAATTAAGAAAAATATGTAAACAAAATTAGACACATGTCTAATTAATTGTAAACTGTAATGCACACGTAAAAATATATTTCCCACCTGCCAAAAATATTCTCCAATGATGCTAAATAATATTCATTGTCATTTTCACTCAGACAGCATATTAAACTAATAAATTTGGAGATGAAATATTACATAATGCAAAAGGAAATATGTTTATTTTTCTAATAACTTCCATGTTTTTTAATCAGTTCAATGTGAATTCAATACAGCCAATCCTCTCTTGCTACTGCTTTCATTATTGAAATCAATTCTTCAAAAAGGAAGACAATAAAAAAACAAACGAGAATGTAAATGTCTGAGTTGCAATCAATGGAAATAATTCCATAGGGCACTCCCATTTCTGGGAACCAGTGTAGCTGTGGGATTTGTCTTCAGACTTCTGCAAAGGTAAAAGTTCTCTCCCAAACAAAGCACTCAGAAGTGATGCGGTTTTGATACCTGTGTGCATGATTCAGACTGACCAGTTATCGAATTTGTGCTTCTGCTCTTGGCATAATGGCCTACAATGGTTCTCACACGGCTTTGAAAAATGGTTCGCAATGGCTGATTAAAGCACTTCTGGCGAATTCTTTTTCCCCCATGGTATTCTTATAAATAAGTGCAGAACTCATACCTAAGTTCACCACCAAAACAATAAGAATCCTAGCACTCCTATTTGTTATTTAATAAGAAACTATATAAACCGGTGTCACACTGTATATAGAAGAGGCAAAAGCAGCTTTCACAGCTTCCTGCTGTTGGAAAAGATGGTCAGTTGCTGGTGCTTTGTTATGGTGATGCTGCACAACAGTTTTCAATGACCAAACAGCAACAGCTCCACCCAGATAACTACAGGGCTTGGTGTAATGGCTGTTGACTCACATGAGCCCAAAGACAGCTGACAGGAGTGCTGTGCAATTTTGAGTCTGTCTTGTTGTGTCTTCCTTATTTTAATATGATATTTTACACATTATCTGCAACTATCATTACACCACAGCAAAGAAGCTGAAGTACAGGCCATGGCAACTCTCTGTGGGATGGTATCAGATACTGCGGCTGATGCTTTAAACACGCAATGGCAAGAAAAATTCTGGGACAACAGGGCTGAGAGTGGTAGAGAAAAAATATATTTAACCTATTCTGTTGTTTACACAATTTCAGGTTCAGGATCTCATCCTTTTAGAATGAAATATATTGTTCAGTGGTCTATTTTTAAACATTCTCAAAAAGAAAATAGTTGCATATGTAGGAATTTGAAGAGCAAGGGTCATCTAAAGAAAGTTTACCTCATAATAAACTATTCTGTCAAAATTTTAGCTGAACTTCATAAATCTGTATTCCCATAAAGAATGTAATATTCTGGATGTCTGTCAAATGGGATTTTTTTACATTTTATTTCTGACCAGAGCAGACTTAGCATTTACTGTTCTGCAGAAGTAATTTGCCTTCTCATAATTTTCTCGACACCTGCACCTCAACAGCATTTGATAGTTTATATCATCAGTTGATCCTGTGCTGTTTCTACTAGGGAGAGGACATTAGCTCTTCTTTGCAAGGAAGAAAATGTGTCTGTTTTTTATAATTAAACACAAGTACTAAACGGATCAGATGTATCATAACATTCACTTTCAGATATGAGCATCAGAGGAGTGATGTGATTAGGACCTGCATGGCTGCAGAGCTGTAGGATACTAAGTGTCAGCCAGTGTGCTCTGTCCGCTTGTTTTGCTAATTGAGGACAGGGCATAGCAGAAGAGTATTGATTCTCCTTTGATTCTTCCTGTCTCTCCTGTTGTCTCAGCGTGTTCTCATTCACCCAGAAATCATAGCTCCAGCAGCAGAAACCTCACAGATGTCAGATCTGAAGCAAGAGGTAAGAGATTTAGCTCCATCAACTTTATACAAATGATGATTCCCTCCAGCACAAGGCGTATTCTCCAGGTGTCAATCTGGCCAGTTAAGTTCATTTCGTACTGACTGAACTTAATGGACTGGAAAATCTATACTCAGTATATGCAATTCCTATTCAAACCTAGAAGGCAAAAATAATTTCTTCTCCCTTTCTGAAGCCATCACCAAAATTCCTATCAGTTTTCCTGCAAATTTGCCATAGCCTAGAATGCTTCTTTCCCAGCGTGATGCCACTTTCCCCACTTGAGAGACTGTAAACAATTTCTGAAAAATAGTATGAAAGTATTATAAAGAAAACCACTCCTCCTTCCTCTTCAGTATGCCATTACAATCAAGAAATGGCATTTAGGGACTTTCTTCACCTTCCTTCATGGAGTCCTGAATTTGTTCTCTTTTTGTTTTCTTCAAATCCACTAGCAAGTCAAGAGTTAGCCTGTAGATGTTCACCTACAATTTGCCACTTGAAAGCATCAGAAGCCCAGAGTGAAAGACTTGGATCAAGCATTCTTGGCTGAAGCAATTTGGCTGGGGAACAAGCCATCCACCTTGGGAAAGCTTTCCTACCAATAATGGAAAAGATCAAGTGACTGAAAACCTGATTACCTAATAATAATCACTGTCAGAAAAGTGCAAAAAACCCCATGAAGCTCAAAAGAAACTTCCAGGCACTGAATGTACTGGCTAAGAAACATTCAGCTGCTGCAATGTTTAGGTACTATTTTCAATACCCTTTGGCAGAGGGGCTGGCACTAAACAGTTTCAAGGTGAAGGGGAAGACACGTAGAAAACCAAAACCAAAACAAAACAACAACAACAACAAAAAACAAGTAGAAACATAAGAGCCTGTGCACTGTGAAGTTCAAACGAGTAGAGCTGATACTTGCCTGAAATGCTGAAATATCACCTTTAATAAAGGCAGCATTCCTGAGAGAGTTTGCCCTCCTAGATCCTGTTTACTGATTAGCGTTCAATTCCTTTTATGCATTGCAGGCATTTTTGACATTTGTACCATGTGAAAGTTAGTTGCACTCATAGTCTGCACTTGAAGGCACCCTCACCGCTGAGAGTTTTTCTGAGAAACAGCAACTTCTCCCCTCATACAGAAGTGTGATTCTTGAATGGAGTGTAGTTAGATGATTTCAGCTGAGCTGAGCTTTTAGGGGTAGACTCATACATCTTTTCACTGAGTTCTTCACATCTTTTTGTGGCAGCAGAAGCCTGAGTCTATTTATTCGATTACCATGTGTCTAAGCCTACAGGCTTTGCATACTTCTGCCTAACTAAAATAACTCGCTCCACTGCTGAAATCTAATTGAAAGAGTTCTGTGCAGTCCCATTATGAATTATTCTGTGTTATGCTTGGAAGGCTAGAGGTTGTGAAACTAGTTATATCAGCAAAGCTGGCATCTGATTTCATTAGCTTACACTGTAATTGCTTTACATATCATGGGCCTGATACTACTACTCCTGCTCAGAGAAAATACCCGCTGTCTTTGTGTCAGAGCTGTCAGTTATACTTTGGGAGCTTATGGCTCTGTGATCCTGCACTTTATTCTTCTCACCAGACACAGAGGTACTACAAAGATTATCTGGCTGACAAAAATATTCCAAGAAGTAAGTGTGGGACATGTGTATGTCTTATGGGAAAAATGCTTCTACCAGTCTACCCTAGACTAGTCTACTCCATTTCGGACCGCCCTTAATCATTACAGTCCTTTCATTTCTTTGAAGGGCTAGGTGTGACATGCAGGTGTGGTTAGAATGGGCAGAGACCATGCTGCCCAGCAGAAACAATGCCATCCTAAGCTGCAGCAGAGCTCTGGGCAAAGCAAGGCAAGTCAATCTTTATAACACTGCATGGTGGCAGATACCAACGGCAGTTCTGAAAGCAGGACATGTGCTGGTGCATGAGCCCCGACACAGTAAGAGTGTTTCCAATTCCAGCCTCTTCTAGAAACTTCGGACAGTGTGGAGTTCTCCCGTAGGACTGCAGGAAATGATAAGGCGAGTATTAATGGCTCTTTCCAGTACCTTTCTTTGAGTATTTACACCAATTTCTGCAGTACCCAAGCAGTTGACCAACAAGTTTTGTCTATCCTTCAGTGAGAAAGCAGAGTGGAAATGGGGTCTTCTGTCTTTGCCGTTCACAGGACAAAGAATGTCATATACCAGTCATTAAGTTTTACCTAGATTTATGGCATGTGTTTGCCATGCAAAATGAAGATATCCACAAAGATTCTGTGATTTATTACCGGAAGAGCTGATGCATCATTGAAGAAAAGGAAACTGTGAAGGAATAACAAATGAGGAAGAGAAGCATGTGCAGCAACAAGGTGGCAAATGTTTCCTTGGTTTGCCTACAGTAATTATGCTTCATAATGAATGCAACTTTTTTAGCTCAAGGAAAGGAATCACAATTCACAAGGATTTCTGCAGGCAGTCTCAAATTATAGCTGGAAGGCACATTATTCTATCAGTTTCTTAACACTGTTCTCCAGTTCACTATAATATTCGCAGCTGTCTTTTCCTGCTTTTAAATTCACTGAGCTTCTGCAGCCAGTATACCATAATAAAGGATATATCGACCATTTCAAGAAAGTTGTGAACTTTAGCCCTCTCCTTGCTTCCATAGTTAAGGAGATCACAGTGATCCTTCTTCTGGAGCTTCAGATGTGCACTAGGTCTCTTCACATGCCATTGACTGAGCTAAAGCTGGCATAGCTCCTCGGGATCTACACCACTAGACCATAACACCAGTGCTAAGAATCGTAGCAAGAATCACCAAACACCTCCTAGAAAATCGAACCAAATCCTCTCAAATTCACAGGCTAAAAATAGTACAATTGTACAAAATACACTGCATTCTGTATGAGCTCTCCAGCCCCTTTCAAGTCTTTTCTGTTAAAATACATATGCAAGTATAGAGTTACTGGCACCTTTAGTAGATTGCTACTCATTTTCCTCTGTCTTCTTCTGAATGCTTATGAATTATTTTGACATGGTAAACATACCATGGTTTCAGTAAAAAAAAAAAAAAAAAAAAAAAAAAAAAGTAAGTCATGAATGTTTTTAGGAAACAGCTATAAAACAGTTTATCAAAAACCAGCTACCTTGCTGCAGCACACAGGTTGCTTACAATGCATACTATACAAAAGGGTATACAGTTGTGGCATCGCCATACCTTAACATAATACTTACCACTGCTTCTGTTGTGGTGGTAGAAGACACCAATACAGCTAGGGTACTTTTTTTGATGCTATGTACTGGTGAAATACTACTTTAATTAAGGCAAAGTTTCCAGCTATCCTAGGATTATTCAGCTTCCCCCCCCCGCCATGTTTTACTGTGCACTTTTATGATAGCAAATTCTTCTGGAACACATAAAATAATTGAGCTGGTCAGGCTGCCATGATTTGCTACAAAACCATGTTTTAGTGGGGTAGAAATTGCTGGTTGATCTTGAGGAAGAAGGCATAATTACATACACAATGCAATATTTCCAATGAAATCTTAGACCAAGATTGAGTAAAATAAGTTTTCAAGGTACCAGCAATACCCTATCTACTCACAGCAATGGCTGGAAAAGAAGTGTAGCATCCCCTGCAAAAGGACCACATGCCTGGTTCCAGAAAGGCTTCTTGCTGTATAACAAGGCATTGATGGCGGAATCATCAACTACACTAAAACAAGAATCTAGCAGAATATTGATCTGCAGGATTTGCAAGCACTCTTAAGACAGTTGGCCATCTAGATATCAAGTAGCTGTAAACTACAAAATATGTTCATTGCTTCTTTGTACATGCTGCTATTAAATTATTTCACATTCCAGAACTTTATTTTACAGAGCTTATGCATTATTATTGTGGGAGTAATATAACCAATTAATAAAATAAGAATATCCTCTGTGTCACTCAAATGCAATCAGATTTGCTCTAAGAAAGAGTACTGTGTTCTGGCCTCCATCTCCAGTGTTAAGATTCAAGACTCCCTTCCAGGTTTGCGTATCTGATAAAAAAGCTCTTCATCTGGAGTCTGATATTAATGCATAAATCCTCCAAATGTGCCCAGAAAAGTTCACACTATTCAACTAAAATCATTAAACAGAACATGAAGGGAGGATAATCTTTACAGGATATGATACGATTTCTATGCCTCATTTGGAAAGAGTAACAACAGACCACAATCTCTAGGGAAATCGTAAATTCTCCAAGGAACAAACAAGACAGCTGAAAACTTTAAAGATTAAATGTATTTGAATAAAAAGGTTTTAACAAATTAAATATTCACAACAATTCTGCAGTTTATTTAGGCCTTGATGTTGTAACTATGTTGGGCTTCAGTACAGAGGTAAACAAGCAATGAACTGGAGACCTCTGGACCTAAATATATCAGCTATTTCTGCTTGAGTTTAATGACCAACCCTGTAGCTAAAAGCGGTAACAGCGTATCATCTGTGGATTGGGACCTGAGAGGATAAGGAAAAGATACTGACTACTGGCCAATAAACACTTAATCATGTCTATCCATTTCTCTCAGGGTTTTATATTGCTGTCCATCACTGTACTATCTGAGTGCCTTCATGTAAAATCAATAGCAATAGTGAAGTCCCTGGAGGATATCACAGAAACTCTAGCACATCTCCTTCTGGGTCAAACTTTATGTTTGCATAGCCATATAGCCATGCTTTTTGATTTTAATGAGACTATTCACGAGTGCTATGTTAAGGAAACTTCCTATAACAAGAAAAACATTAAACTATTCCTCCAAATATTATTGCTAACAAGAAGGAAAAGGTTCAGATACTATGATATTTTCTTAGAACTAAAAAAACAGCCCAAAATATGACTCACAAAATCATGAAAATACTAAGACACCTTCTCTGTGTTCACCAAGAACTGTTAATTCTTTCCTAAGAGCTTTGTCTGCTTCTCAGACCAGCAAAAGAAGCTGAAATGGAATTCAGCACTGATTTGCACTAAACACTTAGCAATGTTTCTACAAAATGTCAATATTTACAGTAGTTTTGTTGCACCTATGCAGAGACTAACACTGCAGCTTTTGATACATTCTTTAACATCGTTTGAACATCTGATGAACAAATGATCTCATAGTTTTCCCGTCAGCTGCAACCTCTTCATCATNGCAACCTCTTCATCATTTATTATCAAAAAAGGGAAGAGACAGATCTAAAAATACTCTCAGAAAGGGTTGCCTCATTTCACAGAGGAAGCAATTTACTGTCTCTCCCATCTACATCCTCTGTCAGTGCTAATCCTGTATCATTGTACCTCAATGATGCTACTATCATCTACTGTCATGCTGACGTCTACACATTCAAGACATGATGTCAGTTATGAACATACTGATGTACTTACACATACATATAGACTCAGCTTCATTCAGTACCCCATGTCAGATTGAGGTTCCATTATGCTAATTCCTCATGAGATTATATTTAAAAACAGTTCNATATTTAAAGACAGTTCTGGTTTTGTTCATCATGCAACAAATACAACGTTATCTCGTTTCTTCAGTTCTTGAAATGTTAATGATTCCTTAGCCAGTCAATCAAAATGCCCCTCAGGAGAAGGGTGGGCAAGCAAATATGCCAAAAAACATTTGCACATGCTTCTCCCACTCTTTTCAGTTCACTGAGAGATGGCAGCAAAGAGCTCCTTTCATAAGTTTCAGAGCTGCCACGGTTTCATACATGCATTTTGTGAACACGTGAGCTAGAGATCTTTTCAGATAGATGACTGAAATCTCTATTAACAACTGAAAGTTTTCTTCATGAAACAGGGTTTTGGCTCTTGCTATTGCCACGTTCTGGCAGCAGATTAATATGACCATTGTCCTTGTAAAACAAGGGATAATGTACAGGTGGGCTGGCCGGTGAATCACCCTAGACCTTAGAAGAACAGCCACAAAGCCAACCTTATTCTGAATATTATCTATATTACGATGTGCTGGACACAGGGGAGCTGCAGTTTCAGTGAAACAAAAAGGTTTGAGACAAGAAATGGGCTAGAAGAGTATAGGGTATCCCAACTTGCCCAGTTTCAAAACATATACACTCAGAANTTGCTTGAGCTCAGAAGTATTCTTTTAGTAAGCTCCTTTTGTTTTTCCCCCAAAGACTATTTGAGTGTTGTTTTCTTGCAATTAAAGACTAAAAATAAACTGGGCTTAATTTCCCATTACATCAGGAAAAAAAGTAACTGAATTTCAGTTTATTGCCATGAGCTTAGGTTTTCATTAACAATAAAGTTAAAGCGTAATATGGAGATCACTGAGGCCATCGAAACCTTGTAGCTGAGAGAACTGGGTGTGTATACTGTGAATAACTACAGCTACGAACATCACTTCAAGAACAATCCAATGAAGCCTAAGCGGATGAATAACAGTAGAAGAGTGAATGGAAAAAATATTAAAACTCACTGTCCCCAAGCAGAAAGTACATGACCTTATTAAAGCTTAGAAAAAAAAAAACACCCCAGCTTAAGGTTTTTGGGCAATCAGACCACTGCATCAAACCTACCCAATATCCAAAACCTCCTGCTTTCACAGATGTTCCTCACATCTCAGATAGTGGGGAAAAAAAAAAAAAAAAAAAAAAAAAGAAGAAGTCTTGTGATTGCTCCCATTTCCGTGTCTGCAAAGGCAGATGCGGTTTACACACAGGCAGCCTACAAAGACAGCATGGATGCAAAAGAGCTTATCTGAGCATCTGTCCTTCCTGGGGCTGGTCAGTTAAGTTACCAGTCAATATGAGCAGTCCTTGTACTGGTGCACGGAAGCAGAGGGACGCCTTTCCTTACTGTTCAGTTCTTTCATTACAATAAATACTGCTAGTGAGTTACTGGAGGGGAACTGAGTTCTTAAACCACACAGACTTATTTTTGCTAGTTTTATGGTATTTACAGGTGCATGGTCATGGTTTCTCCAAACCAACTTTATAGGTCTGTTTTACAGGTATTTTCTGGATGCTTGTAAAGGAAATTGGCATGTTACATCTTGGTTTCCTAGGCACAGAAGAATGCTGGATATTGATGGAGGAATCTTTAATGAGCTTGTTTCTTAAAATCGCCTCTAACATATAACAGTGCTTCAAGAATTGGAACGAACTGTCCAGAGAACTGGCAGAGTCACCATCCCTGGAGGTATTTAAGAAATGTGTGGATGTGGCACTAAAGGACACGGGTTAGTGATGTGACTGGGTAGGTCAGGTTGATGGATGGACTTTTAAGGTCTTCTCCAACCCAGAAGATTCTATGGTTCTGTGATTCCTCACCCTGCTTTTGCCTCCCTTTGGGGAAGATGGCACCACAACTGCTCCTCCTTTTATGCAATGGTCTCTAGTCCTCCTCCCCCCAGTCCCTAGATTAGAGCTATGTCTGCTCTTTTTTTTTTTTCCCCTGCCAACTATGGAACTTCTTCCCAGATTTTTTTCATAAATTACTACAGTGTTTCAAAACTGCAGATGGAATGGCAGAAAACAGTAAAACCTTTACAGCACATCCTCCTCTCCATCAGCTCTTACCTTATAATCTATGTAATTAGGAAGTAATTGCACTGCTTTTTGTTTTTGGAGAATAACTCAACTTTCAGAAAAGAACATATCTGGAAATACTTCTATGTTCTAAACATAGAAATAAAAATGTTCTAATGAAAGTTAAGTTGCACTCTTTCCTACAGCATTCCCTACTGTGAAGGTTACTGTTTTAAAAAGTCTGTTTATACTGCACCATCTGTTTGGCTTCTTTAAACTCACTTTTTCTTTATTGTGTGCTATAATTAATGAGGTTTTCTGTATTATTACCGTGATAGCTGATGTTTTTCTTTATAAATGAGAAGCAATAGCTCCCTGATGAAAATTTTAGCTTACTTCAACTAATGAGGGGAATTGCCTTAAGATATGACCTCTTTGTTTAGGTGGTATTTGAGTAGAAGTCTTAGCAGTAGTACAGACCACTTGCCTAGAGACACCATGAGAATTAAGTTATAGATGAGCTGGATTAAGTTAGGATGGCAACCTTGTCTGCAAAAGAGAGTAGTCATATATGACTACTGCACTGTTTGGCAGATAACAAAGGGAATGAGACAAAATAAGTCAACACCAAACCTCTCTGTAAGCTTCTGATTTATCTTTGTTAAACGGCTTTGAAATATATCACAGAGATAAGGCCATGCTTCTAATGCCTTTTTGACTAGGATGACAGTTGCTGTGTGCTCTTTCCCCCTTGTTTTTATTATTATTATTTAAGTCGCAGACCATCTTATCTTCCTGGAGTACAAGTGAGTATTTATACAAAACCAGCATTCTTTCTAAGAGTAGAAATTGAACAGCAAACATGAGCACTGCTTCAATTTTGCATATCCAAGGGAGGAAATGTGTCACACAAAATGAAACAATCTCTGGCTTTCAGCTTGTCAGAAAGCATGCTGACCTAAAAGGGAGGGCTCTCCTTTTCCTTAATTCTGACCTCTTATCTTTTCTTTAACTTTCATCTAGATAAGCTCCCTTCACTCTGAAGTACACTTCACAGCTGTACATAGGAGAGTTTTTAACTACCATTTAGTCTTGGCTAAGGCCTAAGACATAATCAACGGACACTTAA
>VXAV01001266.1:606762-618778 GCA_013399715.1 Alectura lathami
GTGAGCCCCCGGCCGCCGCGTCCTGGCGAGGAGGGCGGCGGGCCGCGTGCCCGGCGCGCTGGGAGCTTCCCTGCACGAAGCGCCCTGCTCCCCGTCCCTCCCATCTGCTGCTTGCCGTCCCTGGAAACCTTTCCCCTGCGCCAGCCTCCTCGTGGGCGCGGGGCTCAGCCAAGCAAGCGCCCGTTACTGGCAGCCGGGGGGAGACCTTTCGCTTTCTGCCTTCGCGCACCTCAGGCTGCTTCTGGTCCGGTTTCGTCTGCGTAGGGTTTGCAATGCCTGAAACGTGCTGTGTTTGTAGCGCTCGAACAGATTTTTAGGGCTGGAAGTAAACAAATTTTTAGGGCTGGAAGTAAACAAATTTGTAGGGCGAGAAGTAAACAAATTCGTCTCCCTCGCTGGCCCGTGCCCGGCAGGGTTGGGGCAAAGCTCTGGGAGTGACAGAGGGGGTCGGAGTGCGGCTGTGGCTGAGATGGTTCTGTGGGTCTATGATTCTTAAAGCTAAAAATAATGTGAGTGTATTGGCAGCAGGAGTAAGTGACACTACGCATGGACAAGATCGTTATTGGACCCACAGCAGTGCAGGTGCTGGTGCAGGTGAGGACGGCTTGTCCTTAGGTAGTGGCTCTGATTTCCATCTTGGAGTAAGTGGGCCTCCTTGTAGGGCTGGAAGACAGGAGCTCTTCTGAGCTGTGGCCAGGGTGCTTTATTCACCTGACTACAGAACAGCAGAAACACTGAAGATAAAATGAGATGTGTACATTTGAGATGGTTCCGGTGCCTGTGGCAACCGGCCTCTTTATTTTGTCTTTTTATCAGATCAGCAGCTGCACAGGAATCTACTTTGGTCCATGCTCCTGAACATAAGTGTTTTCCCAAAAGCAAAAGACTCCTGAGTGAACAAAGCTGGTTTCTAGTCGAGTCTGCTCCACGGGTGGTGCTGCTGGGTGCTTGTGGTTGCATGGGGTCCAGGCTGAGCATAATTTGCGTTGTGCATCTTTTATTATATCATATTATATATGGATTGTCTTTCAACCAGAGGGAAGTTTGCTAGCTTGGTTTTCTGACGGTGGATATGGTATTTGGGCATTCAGTGCAATTGATCGGTTCATTCATTGCATGTCCATTTCGTACGTGGGTGTATATACACACAGCAAATGTGTGTATTTTTGTGTGTACACAAACACTTGCATGTATATACACATTTGAATGGTACTTGACTAGATCAGCAATCCTGTCAGACCCAACAGTGCCTTTGGTGCCCACACCTTACGTGGTTGAAGATGTGTTTCTGTCATAACTACTTAAGTGACTCTGACTCTATAACAGTGAACTCAGAGGTAACCTCTCTTTTTGTTTCTGTAGATGCTTATTATTTCTGTAGGGCTGTGATATGGAGAGCTTGTATAGGGCGTATCTGCTCAGATTCTCCAGATTATTAGGATATTAAGGTGGCCAAGTTTTAATTTTTTTTTGGCATTACTAATGAAGTAGAGCTGTTAACTTGTATTGTAAATGACATTTAATTGTTTCTGAACTGTCAGACAATAAGAGCATACGATACATGCTTTCCAAAGAAACTGTTTTCAAGAACCCTGTGGATACTATATAACGACGAATCAAATTCTTATTCTGAAAGTAAAACATTTTTCTGTAGAAGGGTCTTCATTTTTGCGATGTTACACTATAGAATTCACATCTAAATCAGCCTCCAGCCTCCACCATCTCTGACTCTAGGCCACAAACTTTTCTCAATGTGTGCAAATAAGTACAGTTGGAGTCTGGATTCTGTGGTGCTACAAAGTAGGATGAAGAATGTGAGAGAGGCCTTCCATCAAAGTAATTGTTCTCATTTCTGTCAATCACTACTTAGTTAACATCAGAAATTACATCAATACTTTGATTTATTTACCATAAAACAGCAAAACCTGTTTTGTCCTCAAAGCCAATCACAGTGTTCTTTTCAGAGGTAAGGGTCCTCCATACAGCAAAGATACTAAGCAGGAAATAACAATCTTAAACTTCTAAAAATGTTTCTTCTGGGATTTTCCACACTGTTTTGTGTTTGGAAAGCTCCAGTCTTGCTACCAGCTGTGTATTTGCTTATGCGGTTTGTTGGAGCTCTGACACCAGGAGATGGTCAGATTCTCTCCGTTTATTGGGATGGGATCACTGCAGATCAGTTTTGTGCCCGACCCTGTGCCTTTTAGTGTTTTTGTAACCCTCAGTGAGGAGATGCCTTATGAGGTTTAAAATGCCTTGATGACTCATATTGGAGTTACGATCTTACGCTTTGTTGCAAAATTACTTATTTCAAAACTCCGATGCTGTTCACAAGCTGTTTGAGAAGTTTGATTGTATGCTGCCATAAAAATTGACACAAACATTTATCTGTGTAGCTTTAAGGATGGAATAAATGATACTTGATCCTATCACGTGAAAATATTTTATCATCCTTCAGCTTTTCCTTTGTCGCTTTACCTTTTTATAACTTAATTTTTATTTTTTCCTCTTTTTTACTTGTTATATTCTAGATAGATTCAGTTCTTTGTGGTCTTGAAATTTAAATCTGACCAAGTGTTTCAAGAAGATAAACAATAAATTTCAGTTGTCTGCAGTGCTTGTGGACAAGCGTATTTAGACCTGCTCTTTCTGGAGCAATATTTGTAAAAAAGCTGTGGCAAACGCTCCAGGGAGGGTTCTGCAGCAGAATTCAATCTTGTTGGCTAGCAACAAATAGGCTCCATTGAAGGCTGTTTATTTGAATGGGACTTGGATTGGACCCTTTGGGAGAATGCTGTGTTTTCAAAATAGCTTCAGATGCAGTGAATTTCAGCAATGAATATAAATAAGGAACAATTAAATCAGAATCCTAACAAAATGCTTAAGATAACTCACCAAATTTCTAATGCAGTGAGGAGATACGGCTAGTGCATTACACAGCCCTGTCCTGGCCTTCAAAACTATCCTCTGTCCTGCAGTAACATTTCCAAATTTCATGCATGTTGAAAATATTATTTAAAAAAAAAAAAAAAAAAAAAAAAAAAAAAAAAAGGATGCAACAATTCAACAATTTCCCAGTTTTAAAATCTTCTGAATTGTCTATTGGTTAAAAATAGACAAGGTTGTTCACTGCAGATGCCGTCAGTTCCCGAACTTGACAACTTGTGAAGCCTCATTAATGCTGAACAGAGGAAGTTCTGTCTTTGTTAAGAAGTTATCAGCTGTAAGTGAAGTTAATGATCTTCCTTCCAACAGAAAACATTATTGAAAATGACTTGCAATTCATGACTTCAGAAGCTATTTCAACGTGAGAAGTCTTGCTTTTTTCTTGGCTTTATGTTAAGTTGTTGAAAGTTTCTTGAAGGTTCAGACTGTTTCTATGTTTGACTATTTCCTGGTTATGAGTTTTGCTGTAAGTTTCAAGATTTTGCATTTAGAGGCAGGCATTACATGAGCCTACTGACTTCCACTTTTTTTTTTTTTTTTTTTTTTTTTTTTTTTTTTGTTACATGTACTTAAACCAAACAACTGCAAAGTTCTCTTCAGTTTGTAGGCAAGACTGAAATGGCAGAGCACAGCAGAAGACTGGCCCCCTCCTTCCTGGCAGTTCCACTAAACACGGTTATAGAATCCTTTTTGGAGATGGAAATGAAAACGTAATGTTAAGTCTGATTTAATTCATTCATTTTATAAGCAGTACTAGTTGATCTTCTGTCTTTGAAGCAGTGTGGCTGTAGCACAGATATTCACAGCGTTATCTAGAAGTAGCAAAAAACTGCACTTTTCTGACTTTATTGGCTGTTCTTCACACTTCATGTAAATATATGCAGGGATACAGCTGTTGCGATCTGGAGACCGCTGTAAAATACTGCTGCTCGGAATTAAGGCACAAACGAGGCCAAATGTCAGTTAGGAATCAATGTTTTATTAGATATGAGAGAGAGAGAGAGGAAAAGAAGGCAAGAGGGAAGAAAGCGAGCAAGCAAGGTAGTCACCACAGCAGGTCTCCAGGGGTCTGATGTCTCCAGCAGTCCCACAGCGTTGGTGGGTAGCATGTGCTCAGGCAGTAGTGAAATGGGGGGAAAGGAGAGCCCCCGTGCAGGATTGGCGGGTGTTCATGGTGTCTCAGTCCCCCCTCCTCACCTTGTTTGTTGGCTGTACAGCTTTTGTTCTCTGGAAAGGTTCATCACATTGTGTCAGGCTCAACAGAACTGCTGCTTGTTAGGTTGTATCCCTTGCAGTATTGGAGGGGTGGGAGTGGTAGGTTCTCATCCATCTTAGCAAATGCCTGATCGTGCAAGGTTTACTCTCTGGACACATTGTATCAGCATGGTGGAAGTCAGGACTTCCTCAAGGCCAGCGAATGTGAGAGCCTAACTTGCCAGACGTAACTTTTTATCTTAAGGTCCCATGGCCTGAGCTTTGGAAAGTCCCAAGCTTGTTCATTGTCATGAGCCACATTGCCTTAACAAGGTGTTGAGAAACTTCACAAAAATGGTTGAGACATTTGACCACTAAATAAAAAGAGACTGGCTTCTTGAATGTGCCCTTAGGTTGGGTTGCCTATGTTCATAAACCTGGCCATAAATCCTTCCACCACCTGGGTTCCCGACCAGTTCACCCAAAGAGACTTCTTACCTTGCTTGGGTATATTTAGGATTACAGTTTTTGCCGTAAAAGCAAGTGCTTTTCTTTGATCAGCCTCCTGAGGTGCCAATTAAAGGTGTCAATAGATAAACCCTGGTAGGTGCCTGAGAAGTTTTTTCTTTTCCTCCTGTTCTTCTCTTTGTGTCTGTGGCAATACTGTTTTATTATCGTCATTTTTGTGTCAGACTTTTGTTTAGTCTCCTATTGGCTGATAACTGCCAGCAAGGATGCTCTGAGGGATGTAGGAAAAGAGTGAGATTCCTTTGGGAGTGTAGAAAAGTGAGAAAGTGTTTAGAAACGCTTGAAGTTTGGTTGTTTCTTAGATCATTTTTCTACTATATTTCCCTCTCTCTTGTTTTGAGTGTTCATTTTTAGCAAAAGTTGGAAATGAATGTTTTTAGTGCCTAGAAATGATGCCCTCCGTGCCTTCTGGGGACTCACTCGCCAGTATGGTTCTGGGATTACTGGACTCCTGCTGATTTATTCTTTTGTTGCTGTGGTCCACACCTGTAGCAAGCAGCTCAGCTCATTATTGCCTCAGACAGTCCAATCTTTTTGTGCATGTTTGAGACTATAATCTGCAGCTTTGAGCATATACCCTAAGGATTTTCTCCAGAAAATTCCCTTCTTTAATATTCTCTGCTGAGGAAGCCAGTTTCTAGCCATCTGTATATCAGAGCTGTATGCTCATCTTCCACCTCAGCATTTTAATAAAATTCTGGATGCAGACAGAAATCTTATTATCACTGCAACTGATTATGACAGTAACTTTGGGAATGGTAATTAAGCATTGATCCATAATTAATAGTGATCTTATTTTAACTAGGTAATGCAATAGGTGAAGGCGTCAAACTAAAGGAAGTTAAAACTGAGGATTGTGAATAGTCCTTGGTAGCAGAAGTATGCTGTGCTGTTGAGTGGATGCTGTAGAAGCCTCCGTTGCTTGAATGTTACTTAAAACAGATTCTAAGTTGAAAGCCAAAGCTCTGCTCTAATGTGGTAATGGAAATTAGAAAATAAGAACCCAAGTCTTGTGTTTTTTCTTTTTATTATTGTTATCCTTGTTTGTGACACTCAGGTGAAAGTAATGTTCTTGTATAATTAATGGCTAAATGTTAATTTTGAAGGAATTGAAAAATAAGAATTATTGCACATTATATATTTAGTAAATGAAAGTTTTCCAGTATCACTTGTATCTAAAAGGTGCTGATTTGTTGCTCAGATTTACCCATTATTTTTTTCTTCCTTGTCTCTCTCTGCTTGCTCATAGGTTTCCTAGACTACAAGGCTCTGTGTTCCAAAATTGAATTACCTTTTGTTTTAGTTCTGTAATGATCTGATTAATGGGTAACTTAGAATCCAAACTTATAAAGCTGTCCCTGTTGGGGATGGATGTGGGTTGGGCTATCAAAGCCGGTTTCATGTAAGAAAAGTACCTTTCTAATATTTTGTGAGTGCTTTATTATCGTTCATTTGGGTTTATTTACCTTGGACATTAGTACTTGGTGGCAGATCAATTTCATTCCATCCCGTTTGTCTCTGATGTGTACAGTGGTGATTTATTGACTGCCCCTGGAGAGTAAAAGTAGTTTAAAGTTGCCTCAATCATTTGTATCTTATTTGTAATTAATGACTTGTATTTTTGTTTTCTGCTTCTCATAACAAAAAGGTGTAGATTTGGGTTGTTTACAAGTGAAGGACCAAAGGTTACATGCACGTCCTTATCAGCTAAATTAGTTTGTACAAGAGGCATTATGAGTGTGCAACTTTGCAGTCTGCTTTCTGCCTTAGTCGAGTGAATATGTGACTCTTTATAAAGCTCCCATTACTTAAATAAATCTGGCTGTTTGTCTTAAGGAAGGTGGAACAGAGGGCATACTGACCTTCAGGATTCAGTGGGCATTAATTCAGTTTGGAGCAAGAGGCTATTTGTTTGCTTGTTTTTGATGATTAAACTGTAAATGGAAGGATTTTATTTGTCTGAAAATTGATATTTTGAGGGCATCAGTAGCAGCAACTTCAAACACCCATTCATACAGTGTGCATTTAGAATACTTCTGGAGCAATTATCAAGCTCATGGGAGCAATATCTGGGAAAGATGAAAAATGGCAAGGTATTACAGGAGTAGATAGACTGAGGAATATTAGCAATGAACAATAGTCTTGGTTTGTTGGGAGGAGAGAGAATCATTCTTACTGTAGTTACTTTGCTTGGGTGTCTACCTCTTGTCCACTTAAATTCTTTGTGAGCTGTGAAAGTTTTGTGGGAATTGTTGGGAATGGAAAATAGAGACTTTTGATTATGCTTGGTAGGATTGCCTGCTTGCTCACAACTTCTGACTAAAAAATCTGAAGCTGCAAATTAGAAGCCAGACACAAGTTACTAGTGGAACACTTCATGTCTTCTTCCTCTGAGATCTTCCTCTGAGGGATCCATGGGCAAACGAACAGCTTAATTTGACATCTGCTTATTTAGTGGCAGCCAAGAAAGCAGCAACTGCCGTGCAAAAAACACAAAAGTTGTTCCAACACAATATTGGTATGAAACTGTCTGGGAAATTACAGTTATGGGAAAGTTTACATATGCAAATTATAGATAAGTGATAGGTAAAGATTAAAAAAAAAAAAAAATACAGATGTCTTGAAAATGATAGATGAAAGGGCTATTAAAAACAGAATAGTTTTCTTTCTCAGCAGCTTACTTGCCTAACTTTTTAAGGTCTGAAGATGGCATAAGAAATTTATTTTTCCCTAAATTATTTAGCTTCTTCTACTCTGCCACTCCAAACACATTGGAAACAGTGAACGTATTTAATTGAATTCTCTCATGCAGAGCTTCAGTCAGAGTTTGTTTATAAATTTGATGGCTCATTTTAAAACAGTTTACAGCAGTGCCATTTAGGGAGTGGAGGAACTGGTGTTTAGAGCTTGTTTTAAACATGATGTGAAACACTGGGAGAGAGGCTGGGATGGAGAACAGTAGATACACTGAAAATAGGTTTTTAGGGCTACATTTAATTTACCTGGGATCTGTGCTATGACTATTGGAAGTCAGGGCTTTAGGAGCTGCATAACTCTCAAGTCAGATGTCAGCCAAGGGTAGAAGAACCCTGGTGCATAACTTGTTTGGGGCTTTATTCATGTCCTCTCAGTTATTACTTCTCTGTGTAGTGTTAACAGAGGTTATTTTGGTTGATCCAAAAAAAAAAAAAAAAAAATTTCAAAGATTTTCAAAGATTTTCAAAATCTTCTTTGCCCTATAGTCTGTGCAAGGTGACAAAACCACGGCAGGCAGATGTCTCAGCTTGCCAGATGGGGAGCTGAGGGATTTTGACTTCTCTTGCAGTCCTGGAACTTGTTACAGGTTCAGGATTGCAACATCTGGTCATTTTTCAGTACTTTCTTCCTCTGGTGTGGAGGTGGCTCATGCCACATCACATTGGTAGTGCCTGTTAACAGTGAAATTAAGTTAGGTTTTATGATTAAAAAAGTAAAATGTGTATTTTTAATTCACTGATTTCAGTAATCCATCTTATTTCCTTAAAGATTTAGTAGCATAGATACTCTGAAAAACCATCCATCATTGCCGGTTGTCTGCAAATCTGTTTGCAGACCGCTGCTGTGGCACCGGCGATGCGAGGTGGAGCTGGGGTTCTCACTCAGGGCTTTGTTGCAGAGCAGCAGGTGAGAGGCACTGACCCTACAGAGGTGCTGACCCTGCAGGGTTGATGCTTCCCTCCTTGTCCCCCTCATGCAGGAGACTTGTGGCTGGTTGCAGATGGGATTGCAGTTTGTTACTCTGCTGTCTCTTACAGGCAGCCGCTTTGCGTCGACATTGGCTTTATTGATGCCCTCTGTTCCTTAGGGTCTGATTGGTGTTATCAGCTCGCAGGTAGGCAGTGCTGTTAAAGAGCTACTTGGCAAATGTGCTTGTGATGAAGGATGGCTCTCCCCTGCCCCTCGGCTCACTTGATGAGCTTTCATTGTGCACTGAAAGCCTCACTCCTTCCAAATGGTGCTGGGCGTGCCCGCGTTTCCAGAAAGCAAGAAATCAGAGGCAGCTTTGTTTTAAAGATGACTTGAAATAGACTTTCATTTATCTGGAATGCTTGATCGGGGGTGTTAGAAATGTAGAAATAGACTCTAAGGTCAGTCTGTTTGATGATGAAGAGATAATACTGCTCCTGGTGTCCCAGACTTGCTTTGAGATTGGAGGATGGCAGCAGGGTGAATTTTCAGTGTGAATAATGAAGAAATATTAATAATAATAATAAAAAAGTGTCCTGCAAAATAAGGAAAAATGCTCGTAACCTTTGGTTTCCTATTAAAAAGCATACTTCCATCCATTCTTCTGTGTCTGGTTCTGATTTCTCTGCAGCTGTGCCCAAGCATCCAGAGAGCTGTCTTCCTCTTGTATGTGTGTTCCTTTATGTTCACTTCTCTCAGTCACTCTGAAATGGTCCAACTAAATTCAGTGTTTTTAACAATAGAAAGTGAAGCATTCAGATATAAACAAAACCTGTGCACCAGTCAGTTTCTCGGTGCTTCCAGGGTAGAAAATGTCCATTCCATACAGTGCAGTAGTTTGGTAAACAAGCTATGATTTACACGTGCAGTGAGGCCTTTTCTGCAGATACTTTTCTGTATTTCTTTCTACTGCTGTGGACTTTTTTGTGTTTATTGTTTGAGGTTATGCTGCTTAGTGCTCAAAGTCTTAATCATTGGTGATGACATAATTAGGTAGCATGGAAATTGTCATGATTTGACTGCAAGTATTGAAGAGCTGGAACAAAAACTGCGATTATGTTTAATGTTTGCTTTTCTATGTTGAGAAAAGGAGCTCAGGCTGTCTAAATTGACATTTTATTGGTGTTTGTCTTGAAGTATCAGTGACTCCTAACACTTGAGAAAGTATTCTTCCAGGGCACAGCAAATGTGAAAAACTTTTGATAGATTGAATTTCAGAAACATTCCTGATCAACCAATTGACCATGCTTTGCAATTCCTAGCCATTCAGAAAGCTTAATGAGAATGAGCTGTACAGAACAATTCATAGTGGGCATACTCTTTATTTTTCAAAGTTGGTGGCAAAATAGTTTTAGAGATGTTTTTTTCCTGGCTGTATTTAATGTGTAAACCATTTCTTCATGGTAGCATAAAAATGTAATTTAAATCTTGTAAAAATTAGGAAGTTAAACACTTCATAAAGTGAGGGCAGAAATAATAAATTTAAAATAAATGAATATTTTTGATTTATGTGAAGAAGCACATTTCCCTTCTTGGATGAGTAATGCATATCACCAGCAGTCTTATTTCAGTTACAAAGGCAGGTAATATATTACAGTATTTTCTGCAACTGATTACTCAGTTGTACGTGGTGGTGTATGTAAGTTTATTTTCATCAGATACTTCAAAGCCATTATTTTTTAGGTCAGGAAAGTATACTTTTCCAAAAGCTTTGAAGTTTTAAATAAACAAAATGGGCACAATTTCACTAAAATTAATTACTAATGCAAAACAGTGCTATTGATAGCTAGCACATTGACAGAAGGAGAAATTTAATCTGTGAGTTCATATTCTTCTTTCTTTTGCCCAGGCAAAGGCTCTGAAAATTGATTCCAGAAATGCAAAGCTTCTGGAGCACACTTGCTCCTTGGGCATATGTGGATGTACAATAATTATTTATAATAATGTTGCTGAAGTTTGGTTAAAGAATGAAAGAATATTTTTTTTTCCCCAAATGTTTTCTGAAGTAAGCTGAGTGCATGTTCCCTAGTTATTGTAGAGTTTCTGCCTCTCTGAGGAAGGAGACTGTGGGCTTTGTGTCCAGACAGGCAGCTTAGTTTTATTGCCATTCTGCTTTTTATGTGGCCTTAAGTGTGTTGTTCAAACCAGAAAGTTTCTGTGTAATCTTGGAGAATAAGCATCCCGCCATAGTTAGGCTGTGTTTTCAGAAGTTAATGATTTGCCACTCTGCTGAACTTTAGTGGGATATGAGCACGCTCAGCTCTGCCCAGCCAGCCCTGAAATGCTGAGCAGAATGCATCAGAGAACTTGTCTGTGTCTAAAATGTGCTGCTGCTTAATTTGCAGCAATTTCTGTTTTGGTGTTTGTATGTAAGTAGAGGCCTTGAGACTCCCTTGTGTCATGGACTATCAAAGATTCGGCCATGCACCCCCTAACTCAGGGTGAACCTGTGGCTGCTGAACTGAAACAGCTGCTGAGTGACCTGTGGGGAACGGAGCAGTGAGGTCAGGGCCTTCCTGTTTAAAAGGACACTTCCTACTATCTCCTCTTGTACTTGTGAGAACTAGAGTCCTCAGGAAAATGTCCACAGGCACCCAGGAAGATTGTCCAGGTGGTAACTGCTAAAATCTGCCTTGTAGTGCACAAGGATGTAGGCTAAGATGCTGGTTTTATGAGATAAAGAGAGTGAGGCTGACAGAAGGAGCTCAAATCTACCCTGTGCTTGTTCCCGTTAGTTTACAATGGGGCTTAGTGGGTGGGAGAGTGTATTTACAGAATAGCTGTCAAAATCCCCGTGTGTAAGCAAGCTGCAAACAAGTCTGCAAAGTATAATTATTACTGGAGACTTTAAATCTGCAGTGAGTGAAGGACTTGCTTCAAGTTCATTCCTGCCTCTGCTTCCTTGCTTGAGAAGTAAACAGAAGGATAAATCAGAAAGCTGCGTTTATAAACGGGACTTAAAGGCACACTGGAACAGAATTGTATAGTTGTTTTTTTTCCCTGAGCTAGTGGCCCAGATGAGTTGTGCAGCGTCATTTCTAGGGGAGAGCAGAGGAGAAGCTTGGGGTCAATCAGTTTGCAATCAGACTGATTATAAAAGGACAGGAGGGAGTACAAGGTAAAAGCAAAAGAGCAAAGGACACAAAGGTATAGAGAAAGATGCTTGGGAACCCTTGAGCTAAAAAGATTTCTTCTAGTAGAGAGCTGTCAGGAACATTCAGGAGAACTATTAAGGGAGGCATTATGGTTTTGTTAAAATAACTCTTTAGTTTTTTTTCAGCACCTCTTCCACCCAGAGTGCGTTTACTTTGAGACTGGCAAAGTTTAAATAATCCTTACAGTTTATCTGCAATACTGTGAGATATTCAAGGCATAGCTGAGATGCCTCTGAAACTTTTACAGAGACTTGTATTTTTCATGTGTGTATTGCTATGACTTCAGTAAAATGGAACAGTACCAGGGTCTGTCCCCTTTTCAATCCAGTCTGTTTGGCTTTGTAAATGCCAGCAGGGAGAGAGGAAAGGAAATGCTGAGTCAAAAGTCAGGAGGGATATTGAAGGTTCACTGTGTTTTTCCAAACAGAATATTGATCACTGCAGCTACATATATATTGTAATGGCAA
>VXAV01001266.1:632091-649729 GCA_013399715.1 Alectura lathami
AACACCAGTTACAATGGAATACCAGTTACAAATGGCTTCATGTTTCATACTACAGTTCCTAGGTTTTCAAGAGTGAAAGAAAAAGGTGTTGCGCTGTTTTGCTACATCAGTAAGGTATTGCTTGATCTGCTATCTGATGTTTACAGCCTGTAAACAGGTTCTTACGGTTCAAGTACCTCTCTTTAATGGAGAACCAGGTGAAGTATGTGGGAGCTGAGCATTTGTCTGAAGTGTAAGGTAATCTAGCCATCCCTGTGCTAACTTGCATGTCTTTTGATCTAATTCTCACTTAATGCAGTGGTACGTTCAGAGCTCATTTGCCTGGGGAAGAAGTCTTTTTTCACATACTATAGTACCCATATAAGCCAAAGAAATCCTTATCTTTACATACATACACCCATGTTATGAGGATGTGTTTTCAGTGCCTGCACTGGGCAGAGGCACTGTGCATCATTTCAGGGTCCATCATTTTCTCTAGCCTTCCTCACCAAGGGCACTTAAGAATACTTCAACTCTTGAACCGTGCTTTATGTTCTGTCTGATGGCGAAGTTATTAAGGGAACCATCATTTTAAACTAGTAAGTGGACAGAGCTGAAAGGGATTATAATTATGCTGGAAGGTGTTACTGTGTGCTGCCAATTGGCTCTTTGAATCAGTAGAGAACTTACAGAGGGGTTTGAAAACGTTGAGTATCCTAAATGGATGGTAGAAGCTTGGCATACTTCAGGCATTTCTTTTCCTGATTTTAACAAAAGCAATAGTGCTGCCCGTTGCCACTTAGGAGTGTTTCATTACATTTAGGAATCAGTCAGGTGCAGTGTTCACACTCTATCACAGAGAAATGCTATTGAATTGNGTCACCTATTATTCACCATTTTTTAGAGTATTGAAGGAGTTTTCAGTCTTGTGATCACTACTCCTTCCTATCCAAGCATGCAGGGATTTTTTCCTTGGCTATGCTTAGTTTTGGATGGAAGACTGAATTTTCAGATTCTATTTTAGATCCCTTACCTCAAAGCTCATCTCCAGTACAAGTCAGGAAAACCACTTGAAATCAGTCTATGTTTAGAAGGGATCCAAAATTGGACCTTAGTTTGGTAGTTTTCTTTTGTTGTAGACTATGAAAAAATTGTTGGTGATAATGCTGTCTGCAATTAATCTAAGTTTTAATGTCAGGAAAGAATGAAAAGAACCTTAAACTTGACATTTCTCAGGAGATTAGAAATTAGAATTTTTAATTTTTTGCTCCACCAAGAAGAGCTTTTCCATGAGCATCCTAGAAGAGCAGCCCGTTGTTGTTAAAATTATGTTTAAGTGATTTACCCAATTTGCTCCCCAGTCTGTGAATTCATTGGCCGTTCAGCTGATCTTTCTTACTGACATCATATGCTTTAGTTACATGATTTAATTCCCTGTCTTCTTTTTTCTCTGGCAGGATAGATAGGGTAGGAATTGTCTCCTTCTGCATTTCTTTGATTTCCAGTATTCTTTCCATTGCGTGGTTCACTGTGTACTACCAACTTTTCACCAGTGCATAATGCATTATTTCTCAAAAAAAAACACCACAATGTATGTAATGGTTTAAACTAGTTATTTTTCAGAGCCCCTTGGATTATGCTTCTCTGCATCTGGTGAAAAATCCCGTGTTGCTGAAACTTTCTGTTCCATGGAGCTGTGTGCAGCAACCTTGCTTGCTGTTAAGGATCTGCTCTCCCATAAGTCCTCTTATGTTCCCTGACAGCTTTTATTGAAGTTCCTTATATTTAAGTTATGGCTTTCCAGAAATCTCCTTTCAGGCAAAATGATGCTATAAGTTATTGACTAATACGATTCTATTCTCAAATGGGTAAGTGTTTAGATAACAACCTTTTACATCTAATAGAAAGCTAGCGGAGGGTGAGTTTCTCCTGCACCCTGTTCAGCGTTATGGAGAACAAACCTGTCTCTTGCATTTAGCAGTCCAGGCAACGCATCAGCATCCAGTTAATGGATTTTGCCTGGACTGAGTGGTTGAATCCGATAGTAGAAGATACCTGCGTTTTGCTGTGATTTTTGCATCGGGAAATGCCTTTTGTTACCCTGTTACTCCCAGTCTTGTCTTCTTAGGCAACTCTTGAATGCAGTGTATGTATTTCATCATCCATTTCAAAGCTCCACAGAATTTGTTGTGGTCTGTGGTTTTGTTGTCTGTCCCTTTTCAGATTCCCTATTCTTTCTTAGAACCTTTCCCTTACCGGATGCATTTTGTCTCTTCCTAATGCCATCTCACCTTGTGACTTCTGCTTGAAAGGTAGCTCTTTCTTTTTTCTATGCAGAAGTCTTGTCATATTTTATCCTGCTTACAACAAATTAATGCAACAGCTGGAAGGCACTGTGTATTTGTGCACATTCACTCTTTTCATTTTTTTTTTCCTGAAGTTCTTTGCTTAAACATCTGTTTACTTGACAGGGAGTTTGGAAATGAATGCTTCTGCATATGGTCAGAAATTTAAATAATAGTCACTAACCATTCTGATAATATTTTTCTCTGTATTTGTCCGAGTTGAAATTGTTTAATTTTCTTTTCGATATTTTTTCCAAGTTAGTTGTGCCAACAACATTTAAAAAATCTCACTCATCTGAAAATAATGTAAATAATAAACTGGAGCTAGAGTTATGAAGGCAACACCTCATGTTAGTGTTCTTGAAAATATTTTTTTCATCTGCTGGGTGAAAAAATCAGGCAGAATCAGAGGACTTAGGAAAGGCATTAAAAGGCTGTATTCACTGAAGCCTGCTTCACTAAGGATTTTGTTGGAAAGCCGTGGCGAATTTACTGTGATACAGCTATAGTGCAAAGCTGGAGTACAGTAATTATTCTATACTTAGCTCTTTCTGTGGACATTCTTCATTTGCTGTAAGATTGCTTTTAGGTGCTTTAACTTAATCTGTCTTGGAAGCCAAACCACACAAAGGCACTCTTAGGGTGGAATTAGAGTTTCCATTTGAGGACCTAATACTCAGTGGCGGTTCTGCACTGCTGTGTAGCAAGGCCCTTCTCCCTGGACACGTGCCCTAAAATGCCACTGCTGTCTCCCCTTCTTGTGTGTGTGGTGTTTATGAGTCTTGTAATTCCTGCTTCTTCTGCGTCCTCCTTGCTCCCCTCTTTCTGTGTTTTGTGCAATTAAAGTTTATTTTAGAGGCTGCTGAGAAGGGGTAAAATTTTAAGCACAGCAGTATGTAGGCAGTCCTTGGCAGACCCTGCGAAGGGTCCCTCGCCTAGCTTTACTGCATGCCTGATTCCTTCTCTTCAGCTTAGTGATGTTTTTGCACAGAAGGCCTGAGCACCTGTGTGGAAAGGGGCCGCTGTCTAACAAACAGCATGTGCACGTGTTGAGAATGGCCACACATGTTGTGTCCCGCATGCCAGAAAAACTGACTAAAAAAATTTCAGCTTTCCTAACTGCAATGTTGAGTTTTATTCTCTTTGAAACAAAATAAAAAAAAATTGTCAAAGCTTACCACTGGGTATTGCACTGTTTCGGGTTCAGCCTTTCAGTTTCAAGTTAAATTACAGGTTTTTAGTGTTTTAGGTATGGAAATACTTCAAGGAACCCTATGTCTAGTGAGGACTTGCAGAAATAGTTAATTTCAAATACATGGTTATGAAAAACAAACCTATTTTGTTTTTCCTATCTGCTCCCTTTGTTAAAAAGTTACAAGCTGAGTGTGAGTCAGTAAATGCAAGCTTGAGACTGCTTACAGTAGTTGAGTATTTTATAACCATTCTTCGTCACCAAATGTCTTCATATTTAATAGATTTATAGTAATATGAGTAATGGCTTGGGGACTAACAAATCAAAATCTCATTTCAGATGTCTGACACTAATGTTGTGCTGACTTATTGTTCTCTGTGTTGGATTTTAGATCAAATTACCAAAATAGCTACTTGGAAGTAACAACACAAAAGAAAAAATACTCTGGAAATGGAGTACTGAATTTTATATTTGAAGTGCACCATAGAAAATGGTCTCTTACAAATCTTTGTTGAGTTAAATACATTAGTGGATTTTTGTTTATAAAAGAAGGAGATGACAGAAGACATAGCTCCTGGTACAAGAATATTAGGTGATGAAAAGTGCGAAGTATCACAAGGAAAGTACAAAATGACTGCTGGTATTTATTCCGGACTTGTCACACCATATTTTACAGTTCTTCAAGGCAGTTTTGCAGCTGCAAAACAATAACCAGATGTGTAATTGAGAAGCAGCTGCATGAAACTTTCATTCTTTTATGCATAAAATCAGAACCATAAGATATGCTTTATGTATAAGATACAATAAACTAAACAACATTTTTCTCTGCAGCTCTAGCAGCTCTGTAAAGGAGGGAAATCACTCCTTCTACGCTCTCTAGATGCCCGTCTGCTTTAAAATGTTTGGGGCTGATTACCAAAACAATTTTTTTTTTTGTTTCTCTGGCTTGCTTTGGAGATGTGATAAAGCATTTGTATTGTTTTTAATTTGAAAAGCACTGTTGTAAAAATCCATCTGTGACACCAAATAGCCATTTTTCAAATCTACCTGTATTTATAGTGAATGCTTTTATCTGAACAGCACAGCGTACCCGCTTCTGGGAATTTCTGCTTCTGATGGAAGACAAATGAGATGTGCAGTTCTTTCTTGGTTTTGTTTGGTTTAGCATTCTGCCATCACTGACTGCATCACTGAGCGTTTTGCAAGGTAGAACGGAATACAAATCTTTCATATGATGTAAGCTGTAGCATTACTGAAAGAAACGCCATCTTAGCTTAATGATCGTTTGGTTGTCACTTGTGTTCTAACAGAGTTTATGGCTTAAATAATGGTTATTGTCCAGAAGCCATATGTGACTTTCACTTTCTTGAGAATTCTCTCATTCCCTATGAAGCCTGATATACTTTTAAATAAATATGTGTGTTGTTATTAATTATAACTCAGCACATTTTGGTAACAGATACTGTCAATACTATTGGTTAAACTTGCGTGGAAAAGATCTGCTTCTCGGCTGGCAGCTTGCAGTTTTTTCTCTCTGGGCCTCATTACCACGGCTGCGTTGTGCTGGGGTCTTTGGGATGACCTTGGTCAGAGGAATTGCAATTCTTTTGTTTACATGGTATAAACTCTCAGCAGGAGACACGTTTTAAGTATTAATTTTGCAATAGCGTTTGTTAGTTAGGAACTTGAAATGAGATGACAAAGCTCCTCAGACTGATGGGTTCACCCTATTTAGTGCTGCATCGACTGCGTGATCAGTGTGTCAGTGTACAATCCCTTGTAGAGGGATGTCAAAAATGTAATTGACACTTCTGTCTGTAAAATGGGTGTCATTTTTATTTTAAGCTTTTCTAATGAGAGTACTAATAGTAAAATTATGTTGAATTAGTAGCATATCTAAGAGCAGAATGATGACTGTCTAGAGATGAGGATAGTTTATAATTAATCCTTTTTTATAGTATCTGTTAGGTCCTTACTGGCAAAGCTTTTTCATATGGTCAGCAGTTTGGCAGTAGTTGCTTGGGTGAAATATATTATTTATTCCTCCCTCCATACTGCAGACATTTTTATGCTTGAAACTGATTTTATTTGGGGCTGTAGTTTCATCTGCAAGGGAGCTCTGATACCATCTCATTGTTAGCTATTGTCTTGGGTACATGCAGAGGTCTTTTTTTTGTAATCGTTTCAGAAGACTGGCATCCTAAAGAGCAGGAGGAACTGACCCAAATTAGTGGGAGTTAAACTGGGGAACTTTACAAAGAGTGAAGGTTGACTGGTAATAAATTTCCTCAAATTAATAGTTAAAATTGTGCTGAAAAACAGCTCAGATGCTTTTCTTTAACTGAATTCTGAATTATTGCTCCATTTTTATTTATTTTTTTTTAGTATTTCTTGTGCTGAGTGTTTAAGGTGGCAGTTCTGGTTATTGCCCTACGTTGATTCCATGGTAATTTCCTTGCTTTTCAACAATGTCCCACAGGTGATAGAGTGTAGCAGGAAGGTATTCTTCTTAGATAACCACTTCTAGTATATAACTTGATAGAAGAACTTGCTTTTTTTTTTTTTTTTTTAATGTCATTTGTTTCTGTTAAGTATGTTGTACCTTTGGTCTTTATGGAATGAGTGCTGATTTAGGATGGACTGGGACTGATGTATAAGGATAATAACCTGTGCATTTGCTATAAGAGCACATGGCTTTGAACCAAGCCAGAAATCTTCTCTGTCACAGCTGACCTTGCAACCTGTACAACACTCAGAGAGCTCACAGTGTGCAGCCCCTGGACCAGAATTTATTTCCCCTCTCTTCTTTCCCCAGCCTCCTCTGGTCTATGGAGTAATCTTAACTAGTATTTTGCAAAGGTTGGCATGACTTGGAAGAGCTTTGTTTCATCTTTGGAGTTGGGAGCAATTACAAACTGATATTCTGAATACATCCAGCAGTTGAGAAGTATGGCCATAAGGGGCTGTGATTTTTTTGCGCAGATAATCTCTGCCTAAAATGACAGAGCAGTTTTTGAAGCTGAGGGTGATCTGACATTTCATTAATCTGCTGCTTCATGTTTGAGAAAGTGCTGTGAATTTTAAATATGTTTATCTACTTTTCTTCAAATATTTGTAGTTTAAGAAAAGTAAAACATTTAAATGCACTCAGGAAAGTGAAATGTGTCTTCGTAACCCTGCTGAATTCAATTGGGAGATACTACCTAACTTTGTGTCGTGGTATTTTTTAAATGAGTGACTAACTCTCAAGAATATCATCATGAACAACACTTTGTTCCAGAAGTTCACTATACTCTTAAGTGATTTTTGTTACAGAAAATCTGAAGTTGACCGCAATACCTGAAAGTTGTATGCTCTTCCCTGTCCCACTGTTAAGGTCAGCTATTGTTTCTTGCATTATTGTGAAAGAGAACATTTTTCTTGCACCTCCCTTGGGCTCAGTTAGGCTGCTCACCTGAGTAAGATAAATAGAGCCAAACTTCAGGCTATAAATCTTCAATATATTTATTGTTCTAAGTGCTTAAGAACAACCCAGGACTCTTGCAGAGACAGGAAAGTAAGGCAACCATGAAAAGTTTACAGTATAAGTAGTAAACTATTTAAATTGTAAAGTAAAAGAAAAATGAGGAGCAAGAGGAGATGGTAGGTAGTAAGGAGGAAATATTACAGTGGTGTAACTGAAGCATATGCAAAATTATTTTTCTGCAGGGAGAAGATCTTCATTTTTGAGTAAAAAAATAAGCGAACAAAAAAATCCAACAACTTTGCTTCAAGTTGTTGCCAGGGTGCTGCTGGTGCTTTGTGTGGCTGTGCCTGTCTTCATTTGCTGTCCTCATCCGAGTCACACCAGCCATCCTGGGGTGCAGCAGGTCAGGCACGGTGTGGACACCTGAGAGCCTGGCCTTGCTGCAGGGATGTAGCAGGTTCAGTTTGGTCTGATCTGAAAAAAAAGGTTGGATGCTTGAACAGGCGAAATTGTCTGTGGAAGGTTAGTTCTTCTGTGTCAGAAGTATAGTTTTTAACCAGTCCTACTAGTTTCTAATGAACAATCTGTTTGCACTACATCATTTTATGCTCTTAATGTTTTTTGGAAAGAGAAAAATCTCTTACTTCCCTTATTCCCATTCTAAATTCAGTAAAGTCACTGGGAAGATTATAACTTCACTGCTCTTCCCTCCAATCCCAGCCAAAACTCATCCCTCCATCCCTCCAGCTATTCACCTGGGTACTTGAGCAGTAGCTTTCTTAATCTCATTGAGTATTGTGCTCCACTGGAGATTATTGTCATAATTGTCCTGATTCTTTGTCTGCATGTCCACAACCCACTTCTGCTCCTGTTACCACAGATGAGTCTTCTACACATTTTTTTTAAATTATTTTTATTTTTTAATAGAGCTCATTAAAGCTTTAGTGTGCTTGATTTCCTTTTGGATACTGTCCTTTCCACATCTTACCTGCAATATAATGCAGATTTTGCTGTGGATAAAAGTGGAACAAGAGAGAATCGTGTCTTATTACTGCAAATTCAACTATCTGACAGAAAACTGTTTTCTTATACAATTTTTTGTCTATAAATACAAGCTTATGTCTCTTGCCTTTAAGTAATCTGCCATTTAAATATGGTGATGAACATGTGCTATAAATAACTTGCTTATTTGTATCTTTTGAGCAACATTCCTATTTGAAGTCTGTATGCAGATGGTATTTATTTAAATAATTGTTTCTTTAAGCCGTAAGTAATTGTTATGTGCTTAAAGATGCTTTCTTACTGAGAAGCCACTTTACAGTTTTGGGATGAAAATAATTCCATATCTTTTCATATTTCATGTTGCCCATTTCCCAAATGAGACCCTTGCTTCTTTTGAGTTTGTACAGCTTTGTGACTGTTTTAACAATTTGGATGTTATGGATTTTGATTTATGGCTTTTTTTTAACACTTTTTGACATTTAGTATCCTGTACATGGTGATACATACACACTATTTCCATAGAGTTCACAAAGCCTTCCTCTAGAAAACTCTGGGCTAATGCAGAAAGGAAGTAAAGCAGTCAGCTTAAATAGAGACTTTCAGTGGCGAGGTTCAGAGGTAGTTTAACAAAAGTTGCATGTCACTGAAGCTGTGTGTATGAGGTGATGCTTGTCAGGTGTGCAGAAGGGAATGTAATTAGTGCAGGTAACAGCAGGCAGGGAAACATTAATTATACGTTCTCTTGTCTCTTTATGAATTGTTTTAGCTACCTACATCCATCCCCCTTCTTTTGCATCATAGTGAGAAAATTACACCACAGGAGACATTCTGGGAGTTAGCTGTGACTGCTGCTTCCACAGATGGAGTTTATACTGCCTCAAATAGAGGGTCTGAGCCTGTGAGAATGTTGAAGTGGAAGAGGTGGCAGAAGCATGAGCAAAACATCATGCAATAATTCTGCCAGTTGGAGAAAAATTGCCCTCCTCTATACCTGACACTTCAATAAAATCCAAAACTATTTCCTGCAGTGTAGAAGAAAGTAATAATATACTGTAATGTTATTTTCAGCTGTTACCTCCGTAGAATTTGTAAACCAGGCAAGCACGACTGAGTGACTCTGTGCAAGATTTGAGAAGTGAGTTTTTCCAGTGTGGTAAAGCAACTTGTTGGCCTTAAGCTAATAAAATATTAACTAGTTTTTAATAGTTGTTGGGACGTGAGGGAATGCATCTGTTTTTGAGGATTCATAGCAGGGGGCTGTGGGGATGGTGCTTGGGTTACATATTTGTCATTTAAATGGCAGAGTGGCTGAACCTACATACTCTCTGCTGGACCACAGCATCGTAAAGATGGTGTATAGATACTGTCCTCTGCTGCTGACAAGTTCAACACAGATTTAATTCGCAATCTGACTCATCTGAAGTCAGAAAGTAGCTGAACAGCACTTCATAAGGAATGTGAATGTTTGAGATGTACTTGCTCACCTGTTCTGTCAGTCTCTTTGTAGGTTCAGCACAGGTTCAAAACACATAAATCAGCCATGCAGACTCTTTGCAGTTGCTGCTTACTCCAATTTTATTTGGTTTTTGGCCAGAAAAATTTCCCTTCTATATGAGTAGTTGAGAAAGCTGCACATTTTGAAATTTGATACAACTGCTCACTCATTGTGATGCCCAGACTGAGGTTTCATTAAAACAGGCAGAATGCAAGTTCCAAGCGTAACGCCTGCTTGCAGAGTCCCCCCCAGAGCCCGCCTTGCAGTATGCCTAAATGGAACTGAGCGTCACTGATTTCTACACCAGTTGAGATGCATCTTTCCCTGTAAATGCTGACTGCCAGACAAAAATCTAATGCCTCCCAGTTGCCTTTACATTTATTCAGGTAGACTTGCTCAATGTTAGGAAATCTGGAAGACTCGAAGTCTAAGTGTAATGTATATAGTTCTGTCGTTGGTACAAGGGTGCTGATTGGAGCCTGAGATACAAATGGTAAGCTGGCAGAACTGGTGGGTAGGATGTCTGCCTTTCCTCGAAGGACTAGAGAATGTCTGCATGGGTTAAAGCATGAGGAAGGCAAAGCAAACTTCTAAATACCCGGTTCAGCACTAGTTAGGAGGCTTGCACTCGTGTCTCGTTTATGTAAGTGGACGATATGTTCTTGGCTTTATGTGTATCTATCTGTACATAAACTGTGCTTTCGCTTTGCCCATAAACAAGATTTTAAGTGTAACGTGACCAGTAACCTAGGCTGACTCAAGCACCAAACCAGCATGGCTGCTGCTTCCCTGAAGCTCAGCTTTAGGAACTCCAGAAGATTTCTGAGGTGTGTGCACTCCTCGGCAGGAGGCCAGTACTGGGGATTTTTAACCCCCTTCTTTTTTTTTTTGTTGTGTTATAAAACCACAGTCAGTACACTGAGAGCATTGCTTACTTAAAAATACTTTTTGTGAGGACAAAGAGAGTTTTTTTTTGTATATAAATAAAGAAATAGGCTTATGTGGGAGAGTGAAGGATCTTAAATAAAGCATTGTCCTTTTTTTACTTTAGTTCTACAGGGAAAATCAATTTTTGGTTCTTCGACTGCAAAGAAAGATCAAAAGGGAAAAACTGACAATCTAAACAAAGGGCAAGGTGATACGGGCTGCTTGCACTCCTGTTCCCTGGTGTGCTTCATGCAGGCACTTTTCCAAGCAGAATACATTTACAGAAGAATCAAGTTGTGGGTTTTTTTTGTATTTTTTTTTTTTCTTCTTCTGAGTAAACTGTTGAGAGTAAAAATTAACTTGAATACAAAAGTCAAAAAATGCTTCTTTATATAAATTTTTATATTAATTTTGTGGAATTCTGATGCTGATATTGGCAGTAGTTCTCAGATGCATCAGGGTTCCTGTTGCAGAATACTTATGTTATAGAGAATTATCATCGATTTCACTTCTCTAGAATAGGCTAAAGCTATCTATCCCTTTTTTAAGGGCAGTACAAAATGCATTTGATATTCAGTTGCATGTTCAGCTAGGGTACTCTTATTCTTGCTTAAATGCCTTGCTGGATGTGTATTTGAATCATCATATAAAAGCTAATTTCAGTCACTGTGCTGGGAAACTTTATGGAGATTGGCTTTTCTGCTTTGTATTGAATCATATTTTTATCTTTAATAATAAAACGTGAGTTATTCTTATGGGCACGTATTTCAAGGGGAGGAGAATAAATTTTCAGCAGGAAAAACAGAAAAGGGAGGGTGTGCAAACTTTCTGTGAAACAAACAATAAAAGCCCTAAACTAAAAAACAACTTTGAAGACCTTTTATAAAATGTATCAATTGTTTTCTGCATAAATAAAAAATAAATAGGTGTGGTAAGCTTTTGCTTAGCCTATCAGTTTAGAAAGCAGATTTTTTTTATACTGTTTCCTCCATGTATGTTTTGTACATACATGGGTCTGGCAGCATGATTTGCCCCAGTGCCTTTAGGAGCATCGAGGTGCATGCTCAGCTGTGTGGCTGATTTGCTTTGTTGGGTAGGGTGCTAGAAGTAATGGGAAGATACCCATGACCTTATGGTTTATACTGTGTTTTAATAATAATTCAGCATGTTTGAGAGTGTAGAAAGTGCCACTACAAGTTAAAAAAAGTTTATTTTCTTTTTTAAAAACAACGCTTGGCTATAATGTAATTCCACTTTTTGAAGTGGATTATTGTATAGAAAACACTTCTGTAGCAATGTAATATGTTAATTCAATGGATAATATCAGCATAAAAAATAAACAGGCTGCTTCTGGCTTCAGGTGCATCTTTGCAGGAAAATACTATTTTTGAATGCATTTTTTATATCCATATGTTTGTGTCTTTACCCATGCAGGCAGAAGGTGTTTACATTTGGGACTCTGTTCTTTGGCATGTCTTGGCATGGTAAAGGTGCAAATAACTATCTACAGAATGCTCATTTCAGATACAGATGGTCTGGAGTTTCAAAAACAACAGTTTTATCTGGCAGCTCTGTGTTATTTTGGAGAGTCTGTTTTCAGGGAAGGGTATTCTGCACTGTAGCATTTGAACAACACAACCTTTATAAAGTGCTTCCGAGTGGTTGTCAGGGATTGAGTGATTTATAGTGTTCAGCCTGTGAGTTTTTTGATCCAGCCTTCCTGAAGCACTGATAAGCTCCATGTCCTCCTCTGTTAGGTCAGGTGTTGTCCGAGGAAAGCTCTGAGAGCAAATCCATAGACCTTAAATTTGGATGCCTGTGTAATAGTTTGCAAGGCTGAGGTCAATATGATAAGCAATGAAAGTCTGACTGTGTGTTTGATCTATGTAGATTTTGAGCCACTTTAAACTACTTGTAGCTTGCGTAATGCAGAGTTAAATATTAATTTTTGCTGACTATTCTGAATTAGGTGGCTAGTAGGAAACCATGTTGAAAAATGATGATAATAATAAAATGTGCATGATCTAACTGCTCATTTGTAAGGTTTTTCTTTAGTTGTTCACTGAATTGATTGTGTAACAGGGTAGGTCCTTGGGGATGTCGACAGGAGGCTGCCAACTCTGCCCACCGAGCGTGCCGTCTCAGGGGACGGCATTGCAGCACTTCATCGCTGCACTGCTTGGACAGGAGAGCAGAATTCTCTGCAGCTCTCTGCTGAAAGTAATCCACTCTTAATGTTTAGTTTTATTTGTTGCCCTGTTTCTTCTTTCATTAGGCTACAACAGTTGAGATCTTCGTGGAAAGTTTATTGCATGAAGCACACATGGATGGCCAAAATCAGAGCCTCAGGTGTCTCTTCTCTCCATCAACACCTTCTCTGCAGTGCTGGCTGAGGCTTTTCTCTAGAGCTGCACTGTGCACAGCTATGAAATGTCCCACTCCTAGGGGAAATTACTGATTTTGCTAGATGGTTCAGGTTCTTTGCTCTGATATTCCTCTCTTGCTTCCATGTTTCTTGTCCCTCTGCCATTTTCCTAGGTTACGGGCACACAGACGGGGCATGGTGGACCTCTGTGCCTTGTTCTGTCATCTCATTTGGCCTTTTGGGATACCATACAGCCTGCCTTGGAGGGTGGAGCATTCCATTTTACACAGGCTGTGTAAAACTCTAGGGTTTTGTTTAAATAGATTTCCTTTCTAATATGCTGAAACCCAGGAAACTGTTGATATTTCAGCTTTGCTGCAGGCTGCAGGTGAGCAGGATCTAACCTCAATTTAATTGCTGCTGCTTAAACGTTCCTTTGGCAGATGCAGACTTGGTTCTGTAAGAGGCAGCTGAGGTAATATCAGAAAAGCAGCTTGTGTTAGTCAGTTGAAAGAAAGGACACGATTGTAGATGTTCAGTTTCAGATCAGCGGTGTAATAAAGTAGAAGAAAATTACTGTGTGTGTTATCTGATTTCATTTCTCATGTATCCAATAGGTTTGCCTTTAAAACTAGTCCAGAGGCTGTGTATCTGATTTGCTTTGAAGAATAAACTGTTGTTATCGGAATGGCTCCGTTTGTGACAAATTAGAAAAAGTCTTCTCTTGTGAAACAATAGGAATGCATGTATAAAAAGGAGGAAAAAAAAATAGGTTGTGTTAGAAAAGGAAGTGCTAAGAAAGAAAGTAAGGAATGGTTTACATTCGTGTGGGTTTGTTCAGGATGCATACTAGAAATAACATTTCTTGCGGCAGGGGAGGGAGGTTGGAGAATGAGTTTGGTTAATAATTACTTTTATAAACTTGATTTAAATGAAATCGATTATTGATCTTAAAAATGTCAGTTTATGATAAATTACTGTACACCAGGGCTAGTAGTATTTTATCAGTAATTTAGCAGGTAAAATGCAACTTTTAAGTATTTCTTAGTATTTAAAATAGTAATGATGTTTATAATACATCACTGATACACAAAGCATAACTTTTACACTCCTTTTAGTTAACATTTGTTTTTTGTAATGTACAACCATTTTTTATTTTTCCTGTGGAATTCTTAAAAGTCAGCTATGGGCATTGTATGCTTGGGACCATATTGTCATCCAGAAAGAGAGTCACTGATTGTGGTTTTGCACTGTGAGCAGACAACAAAGGATTTGCTTTCTTCTTTCACCTCTGTCCCCAGCCAGCTTCCTTGTGACAGCACCACTCTCAGGAGAAGAGAGAGGCAAGGGTGAAGGTGTATATCCAGGGTGAAGCAGGTCATAAATTCAGTTCTTAAAATTACCTTGGAGGACGGGAGGAGGATGCACACCTTCCCCTGGTATAACTGGATAAGTAAAAATTTGAAATATGACACCTAGGTGTTTCTTTGTAGATCCACGAATGAGTTACAGGGCTCTTAAGAAAAGACCTTCAGGTAATACTTCAGTCTCTCTGGTTAATTGCTAAAAATGTCACCATATGTGGGGATGCTTAGAAAATTATTGTTGTCATTCAGACTTTGTCTATTTTCTCCAGCAAAATATGGTATTTTGGTTTATATATACATGGAATATTGAAAAGCTGTTCTGAAGAGCAAAATGGGCAGATTGTTATGGCTGTCATTGAGGTTGTGTGGCCTGCTGAAAAGCTATAGCTTTTTTTTTTTTTTTTTCTGGCAAGGAGGCTTCTGTGGAGTGCTGTTTTGCACCAAAGTGACTGCCAAATTTTTCGTAGTGTTGTGTGTCACGTCCTAACTTTGATGAAATCGTGTAGACCATGTTGCAGGTTGTTGAAAATCAAAAGCAAGTACCAGCAGGAAATGCCCAGTAGAATACCAAGGAAGGAAGACACGAGCAGTGGACCATGCGAGTTGATTTACCTCCTGGTACAGATGTAGACTGTAAATGTATCAACTGCTATATATGTCTTCCCAGAAAAAAAGATCCCAGTTCAGGGCTCACTTTCCTATGTCTCCAACAAGGCAACAAAGATCAGTAATTGAAATCAGATTGACCTAATACAGGATTTGAGATGTTCTCAACAGGAAGATTCACACATCTCTCAATAATAGGCTTTGTACAAAGGGGACACCCCATTTCTTACACCGTGATGGGTTGTCTGGTTGTACATGCGGACGTGCCATTGCCATTTCATGACTGAGCAAGGAAATACAGTATGTCTGGCTTGGTGCAGGTTGGTGAGATGCGTTAGACCTGCTTACTTGGAATATGCTTGAAAGCCTAAATTTTGGGAAAAGATCATTACACTTGCAAGCAATATCGCTGAGCATTCTCTTCTCTCTTTCAATAGCTAAACTTATAAGGTATGCACAGTACTCTATGTAAATGTGTGTGTGTGTATACACATATACACGGTAGACATTCCAAAATCCTGTCAGACCTGTGGAGTACTTAGGTATGTATTTTCTTGCTAAGTACTTTTAGGTTAAATTAGTCTTCACTGAGGTTACGGGCTTGACATTAATTGAATATTTCTGTATTATGCAAACAGCAGTTAAATTGAGATAATTTTTAATAAAGCACACAAAGGAGACCAGTTTTTATTTCCCTTCTTTTGTCCCTTCACTCACCATAATTTTTATATTCTGCACTTTAAAGCATGAATATTCCATTTTAACTTTTTAGATTAAAGAAATCTTTATGCTGGTAGGTCTACATATATGTGTGTATAAAAGTATGTATTATGTATAAAAGTACTGTAGAGATTGTTAGGGGAAAAAAAGCCCTATGAATATGAATTTGAAAGGATGCTAAATTTTCTTCTCTTTGGCTTATCTTCAGTGTAGCTCAAAATGTCTTTCCATGAAAGATGAATATGACAAAACTGCACTCTTGAGAATTGACAAAGATCATAGTGTACAGTATTTTTGAATGCAAGAATTCAGCAGATTTAAAAATAGGTATATTAAGAAAGGTATTCAGTCCCCATGACTTTAAAGTAATCCATTGATGCCTAAGTTTAGAAAATATTTTCTTCCTATTGCTTTTTGTTTAACAAAATCTCATTTCAGTGTTATTCCCAGGAGATGTGCAGATGATAAGAATCATTCATATTGTGAACGTGTTCACATCTGCCTGTACTAGAGGTGACTGTTTCTCCCCAGGTACCCAAGGCCAGTGTGTGCTCTGTAAATTTGGGTACTTGTGCCAGAGGAAACAATAAAATCTCTGCCCATCGGTGGGCAGTAATAAAAGCAGTCGTCCAAGGTGCTTCTTAGGAAAACTTCCCTCCCCATATGTAGGTCTTACTCCAGAAATGTCCGATGAGGCAGGGAGCCCCGTTATGTCTATTTTGCAGTAAGAGACATTAAGAGTTTATCTTATTTCAGGTACTGAAATGGGAGCCCCAAATCCAATCGCTCTACAATTAGTGCATGCAGAAGGTATTGTAAAGGTCGGAAGGTATTGTAAAGGAGGAAGGCAGCTGCCAGGGGATCATTTCGAGCATCAACATATGTTTCATTTACTTGAGAGTAGAATAGTATCTCAATTGCAGTTGTATGCCTCTGTTGGATGGTGTGAATTCTTGCTTGCTGGAAAATGGCAAGGTCCAGCAGGAAGCCTGCAGGCTCCCATGCCAGCCTGGTCTGTGGAGCATGGATAGGATTGCTCTGACTGGCAGAGCTCTGAAAATACTTGTGCCTGGGCAGGGACCAAGCTGTTAACAAACCCAGGCAGCAGGTAGAGCTGGGTATCAGAATCAGAACACACAATGTGCTACACAGCTCTTCATACAAGCTGTTGTTATGAACTTGCAGTTGCAGAAGAAAGACCTTGATTCGGAGCTCTGAGGCATGCACTGTGATTAATTGGAATATCCAGGCCTTAGCACAGCCCGGAAAGGGGTGAACGGGGAAGAAGCTGAGGAAGTGCTTGGAGCTTCCTGGACAGCTGCAGACATTCCAAAGGTTCATTTTCTCCATGCCCTTGTGACCATAAGTAATTTTATGATTTTTTTTTTAGTGCATGAAGATTAGAAAATACCTTTTAATTGTTACTTATGAGGCACCATATGGCTCTGTAATTTTGGCTTTCTATGGAATGTGGAAAATGAAATTAATTGAAAATCACACTCAGAAATCTATTATTAAGCTAATAGAGCTAACAGCTTGCCCAGCGTCCTCATACAGAGCATGCTGTAACTGCGTATAGCAACAAGCAGCTCTGTATAAATCCACAGAGAAAACTAAGGGGGTGAAGAGAAGCTGAGACAAGAAGGGAGGCTGCGTTCATTGGTACAGTGCATGGTCATGAATATTGTTTATTCAGCTAAGAAGCTACTGGTTACAGTTAAGGACACTGTATTTTGACAGCTCTTTTACAGTGTGATCTATATCATTAATTTGTGAACATAGAAGAAAATACTAAAGGCTTGTCCCGGGGGATAGAAGGGTTTTATCCCATTTTTTACTTTCCCTTCCTTTGTAAAGCTAATCAAATGGAAAACTTGTTTGATATACACAACTAAGTTGTTGCAGGCTTAGCTTCAATGAGCAGTGGTAACAAAATTTAGAACTTGATTTTTTTTTTTTTTTTCCCTTAACCTTTCCTAATATGCAGTGAGTCTTCAGAGCTGAATCTCTAATGTTTAGATTATCTTGTTTCCACCACACAATCGAAACTGAAGTCTCTTTTTAATGCAATGGTTTAAAAAGGAAGAAATCACCAAGATGAAAGAGTAAAAATATGAAAGAGTAAAAATTACCATACTATGAAAAGCACAGGAGTTGCTTTTTTTTTTTTTTTT
>VXAV01001266.1:694517-732833 GCA_013399715.1 Alectura lathami
ATGAACCCTGAAATTACCATAGCCTATTTTGTTTCCTTCTTGATGCACTGGCAACATCAGTGTTACAGAAGTTGCCCGGTCTGTTTCTGTTTCTATGACTTTCAGCACATATCCAGGGAAATATTGCTTTGATTTCCTGTACTTGCTTGAGTAACTCTTGCAGTTAATGTTGCTATTAACGTATGTATTGTTTTTGCATTGTGAATTTAGTTTCCTTGGTACCAGCAGTGCTTTAATGAAACAAACTTAAAAACCCTGGGACAACTGTTCGTCTGGTACAGCCTTTCTAAATGAACGCAGTGACCAGGCTTGCATCTGCTTCTTTGACATCCATAACTACTTTGTGGAGGAAAGCCAAGTGCCATCTACCCTTTTTACTCTAAGATAAAAGCAAATTGATTATGTGTAGTGTGCTCAGTAAGTCAATGTATTTGGGGGTTATACAAAACCAAATCTGTGTGTGCAAACTTCATAGTTTTCGAAAGATACTACACGTGCACAATCAAAACTTACTCTGTAATCTTCCATTCAAAAATATAATAGATTGAGTTTCTGAAGTGAATTTTTGAGTTTTTATTATGGCTGCTTTCTCCAACTCAATTTTTCTTCCAAAAAAGTTAAGAATGTGAGTATTTCAGTCAACCCTCCAGTCATCAGAAAATTCTAAGAGGAGAAATAACTGAGACAGCCATTGCTTTGTGGTCTTTTTGCACAGGAAGGAATATCTAAAACCAGATTCTTAAGGAGAGAGCAACAACAAAATTAAGTTAAAGACTTCCTTAACAGCAGTGCACAATACTGTATTTGAACTATATATGAAAAGCAGGCTGGAAGTCTTCTTTCTGGTTCAGTTTTTAAAATCTGCCTCTTCCTACTAAAACATTTTAAATGGAAGTCTTTACCACAAGTGAAAGATGAATTAATCAATTTAAGCCTAAGGCAAGACAAGGTATATGTCAAGCTACGAGTTTTTGGTGAAAAGCTGTCTGCTGCTGTGGCTGATGTGTGCAAGTTGCATAGCAAGCTATGCAATGAAATTGAAAGCTTAGGAATAAATACGTGTCTGGTGTTGAAAAGTGAATGGAACAGACTTGTTCTGCCACAGAGTGCTCCCAGAAAAGACTTTTGCTTGTAGAAATGAAAAATTAATGAGAAACAAGCGACAACTTCAGCATCTTGTTATACTGAAGAAAACTGCTACCTGTAGCTTTTTCATAATTGGAAAACCAAAAGAGCTATCCAGAAATCAATAGAATGGTTCTTGTTTCTCTGAAATTTTCCATCTGAGTCACAACACTTCCAACTGTGTGCAATGCTTAACGGATTCCGTTCTTATTTTTTGATGCGTGGATGGGCCAATATGGTTTTAGAAGAACGCTTACACATCCACAACATAGAAGTGAAGGCCTGAAAATACTCAGGCTTAGGGCAATGAGTGAGTGCTTGCTCTAATGAGTGCTAAAACCAGTGGTGTTTGGACTCAGAACCCAGGCATCCAGGTGACATCCATACCCAACAATACATGAACTGAACTGTTGCAGAATTCCGTTTTGAAAGCGTTTGTCCTGCATGTGCTGCCACCAGTAATTTAAGCTAAACGTTGATCTTGACCAACACATTTGTCTGATTTTCTGTGCTGGCAACAAGAAGGTTCTTAGTTGCTCAGCAGTAAAATGTTTGAAGGACCTTTGGTGTCTTTTCCATGTGAGCCACTACTCACCTTGGTTTTCACAGCTCTCCCATTAGATGCATTTGTGGATTTCATTTGTCATGTAATAAATGTGGGGCATAAAGAAGAGTTATAGTTCCACAGTATTGGGCATAGTGGAAGAGTTCAAACAGATACAAATAGGACTTGTAAAGTCTTGCTGGGCTTTGATTCCAAAGTCTAAATAAAAATAAAAATAAAAAAATTTCAAAAGTATCTTTGCAACTTCTGCATGAGTTTTGTACCAAGAGGAAAGCAGCAAGCTGTCAGTGTAGAACTACTTCAGCATTTTCTGCCAGTTCCACTGTTTTCTAGAAGTCATCATCACAGCTGTAGCTATGAGCGGAAATCTGATATTGGATTTGCTGAGGTGCTGGTAATCAAAACCTAGCAGGTAATAATAGAGGCAGGCTATGATGGTAATTAACTGGACCACAGCTGTTTTACAGGAAAGGAAATTTTATGGGAAGTTGAACTCCAGGCCAGAAAATAACTGAGATGATGACATTGAATGAGTGCTCATTCTAACTAAGTGCAACAAACAGTGGCCGTTTCAGAGGCATGACTTTTTAGGCTAAGGATCCAAACATCCTGGGGACAGTGATACCTCACGTCCTTGTCTTGCCTTGGCAATTTGCTTGAATTGGCCTCCTTTGAAACACCAGTACAGTCAGCTTCTGTATCCAAAATAGCCTGTCCTCAAGGAAAAGAATACAGAATCAGTAAACTCCAGGTATAAGCAAAAATATTACTAGTTTGGGCTGGAGTTGTTATCTCTGCTAGCCATTGTGTCTCTGACAGTAACCTTTACAAATGGCTCTTCCCAGGAGAAGGGTTAGAGGAAACCATGTGTGAGGCAATTACAAACCTAAACAAACTTACGCAGATTTTTTGAAGTTCTTTTAAATTTACCAGAACTTTGTATTGACTTTTCTAGAGTAAGATTAATATGCTTGATGTGGTTAAATATATTTGTAAAGGTTGATCTGAAAATATAATTTCAATAGGAATGACTTATTTTAAGTTGGTTTGTATATTCTGTGTATATTCTCGTGATAATGGTGACTCAAAAAGAATGTCCTCTGCATGCGAACAAGTGTTATTCAGTACGTAGGGATCAGCAAAATACAAGCCTAGCTGTGATGATCGCTTTGTGAAGTAGCCACCTGTTTACGTTTGAATCCATAGTGAAAGAGTTCTGCATCTGATTTTTCTTAATCTCTGCTTTGTTCAGTATTGAAAAACATAAAAAGTAAGCTTTTGGACAAGTATTCAGATGTTTTGTTATCTAAAGGTGGTGTTTTTTGTCAGGATAAATAAACCATCGCCGAGTAGAATAATCTTGCTGCTCTACTCAAGCAGAAGAATATATTCACAGATCAGAGGGCAGGAACTACTAAACAGAATCATTTCAATATTGCTGTGTTATTGTTCCCTCTAATTTTCATTGACTCTCCCAGTTAATTTGCCTCCTTTGGGCCACTGGCTGTGCGACTCCTCACCTGTCTGTGCATCTTAAATGAAACCTTGAGCCATTCACTGCTAGATATCTGCCAAAATGAGCACTGACCCTTTCTGAATCCCACCTGGCTTCATTCAGAACCATGATAATGCAGCTTCTTCCCCATCAAGTTCCGACTTTGATAATCTTTTGCTATGGGGCCTCTAGAAATGCTTGTTTATTTTAATCACACTGCATGAGTAGCCGTAACTTGCTGACACCATTTGTTCTTTCTTTAATTCTGAGTTCTGAAGCCTCTTGGCACGTTGTTAATCAAATGATTGGATGTTGTCATCTGGCTAGTTGAAAAAACAAGAAGTGATGACAGATGTGAATGGAAAGTGTTCGAGTATTTATGAGAGAAACGTACTGATTGTCTCAGCAAGGACCTCTCTCTTTTCCAATGCTTCTCATTTCTGATTTGCATCAATTCTGACTGCAGCAATGTGTTCCCTGGAGCTGCAATTGAGAATCCTCCTATTTTTGACATATCCTCCACGAGCATATGATCAAACCTTTGGGGAACAATTTCATTCCATATGACCAGAATAAGCCCAAAGGAAAGGAGTGATACTGTAATCACTATACTGTTTACCTTGTCTTTAATTAATTTGTCTTTTTTTTTTTTTGTAAAGCGTACAGTTTTCCTTATGCAGTTTCAACTGTGATATATAAACTTCCTTATTTGTTCCAAAATCAAAAGTATAAAACTTTAGAAAGATAAATATTTTTCTCTGTGGACGTAAACAGCAAGGCCCAACATAGTTGTGGTGTTTAGGTGAGAAGGAAGTACAGCCGATAAAACAAGTTTTAAAACAAATGATTTTTTATTTGGAACCTCTTTATCAAAAGTTCTTAGAAATTTCAATATACCTTGAATTTGGAGCAAAATTGGAACTGCTCAGAAGTTTGTAGAGCAGAGAGATTTTTATGATGCTTTACTTTTACTACCTCTAAACGTTTTCATCCAGATTGTATTTCTGAAAAGAACCAGCATTCCTGCAAAGACAGGGAATAGGCTGTTTGTTTTTCTGTTAAGTCAGATATCGGGTTCTGTGGGTGTCTGGAGGCAAGATTTTGAAACATTTGCCCAGTCATTTGTGGAGAGAATTGAATTCATAGGATCAAGCTGAGGGACTAATTCAAAAGACTTCTCAGTCTGCAACTGGCGAAGGATTATAAATGAGTGTATCTGTCAGCTGCAGACAGCAAAGATAAACAAAGCGAAACTTTGATAATAAGTTTGTTATCTGTTGTTGTTCAAGAGTCATTTGGCTGTCTTGGTGAAGTCAAATTGTTTCTCTTCCTTTCCCACTCATTTTTCCATCACACCACCGATGGGTGCAATACTGTAGGTAAGTTACTGGTACGTAAATTAAGTGGTCGGTTTCTAAGTTAGACTTCTAGAGCAAGCTTATATTAAGTCTGGGGAAAAAAAAATTGGCATTTTTTGTTAGTTCAAGGGTTAAACAATGAAAAAGAGCATTAGAAAGAAGTGGCCTTGTGGTATCCCTAGTCTGTTTTGGCATGTGGTGAGTTCTTTTGTGTCTTCAGTTGTTAGTGTTGTGGTTTTTGTTTGTGTTTTTACCAGGAGAAGTTTTTGACTGTCAAATATGTCACTTGCACAATATGCCTGCATGTTAGTTTATTCTCATTGGATGCAATGAACTTGTAAAGATGTTGTAAACATCTATTTTCCATTTAAATGGAGTATAACAACATACAAGTTATACTGTTATATTCAAAACCATAATCAAGCAATATAATACATTTCTGGTCTTATCTGGGATTGATATAACATTCCTACAAAGAACTTAATCTTTTCTTTGCATTGACTCCTAATTGTTGCATTTCAGAAGATGAAAATACTGTTTTACAAGTGTAATCATACAGTCTTTCAGCTTAAACCATCTGTTGATATGAAAAGCAACCTATTCTTGCAAATTATTTAAGACTGTGAAATTAAATAAGCTCTAATGAATATATTTTTTTTATGTGCCACTCAGCCTTTTTGTTGCCAAAATAAGACAGGATTTCAAGCAGTTAATTCCAATGGCAACTTTTCACAGCTTAAGTGTTGCCTTATTTTTACAGAATTAGTCTTAACCTGTGGCCTTTGACATTTTACCCACTCATGCAGGCATTTTTCAATTAATAACACAGCTGGCATCTTCACAATGAACACAGATAGGGAAGCCTGCAATTAATAGATAACCTGAAACAATAGTTTAAATAGCCCATGATTGAGCTTATTTAATATGTAAGGAGATTTTCTCACTTAAAACAAAGAATAAGCGAATGTGTGCGAGATTACCAGCATGCACCAGGGGTTTGCCATTGTCTGGGCTGAAAAGCGCTGCGCATCTGTAGATAGTTGATAATTCAGATAAGTATTCATTTGTGTGTAACTGACTATTTCATAATGAAAGAGGGGTACAAGTTTGGGGTTTTATTTTGTCTGAATTAGATAGGGAAATGATTAATTACAGAGCTGTATTTCGTGTCAAGTTGTGAATAAATATGTTTAGTATTAGCATGGCTGTTTACAAACAAGAAACCTACATCGCTTGCCAACAGTTTGATTAAAAAAAAAAAAATTCAATTCATCGCTAATTCTCTGTAGGAAAGATCTTTACATTTGTGTGGTTTGGCATATTGTAATTAAATTCTTTGAAAACATTTTAATTAGGCTGAAATAAACCAGAGTCCTCTCGTCTGCTAGTTGTAAAGGCTGTAAGGTGTCACCAAGGTAAGAGCTGCTGAGTGCTGCAGGGTTTCTTGATTTTTGGAAAGCACTCAATGTGGTTTTTAGTGTGTGTCAACACTTAATTGATGGATGGCCTTATCAAATCAAACAATAATTGAAGGACTGCTTCTGGAATTCAGGGTTTTTCAGCTATGTGTTTGCTCCCTGAAGACCAAACGTAGTACACTGCTTTGGACTGGTGTCCCGCGGAAATGGGATTATTTGTGAAGTTTCCTCCCCAAAGAGAAGAGCCAAGTAGAAAAAGGACTTGTTGCAGAGGCATGCAGCAGATATTTGGGGCACATCTATGTGTCGTCTTCTTGCTTCCCAGAACTATAATGTGTCGTTTTAGGGCCAGTACTGGTGAGAATATACCCACGCGCTGCTGCGGTGCTGGCTGCAGGTATCTGCATTCATTTAGCATTACCCCTGTGGCGGTGAACTGAAATGGCAACTGCAGAGAATTAAAAGACAATAGCTTGAAGTGCTTGTGGGCTGGCTGTGAGGGCCACTACGTTAGTTCTCTGTTGAACTCTGTTGAACTGCAGTCATTCTGCAGCTGCTGGATTGGGCTAATTGCTGTTACAGCACAGGGTCATTACTGCTCGTATTTCTCCTGCTGCACTGGCCGTCGATGGCCCAGGACCTCATTGTGCCAGAGAGTGCATGGATGCAGAATAAAATCCGGGGCTCTAATACAAAGTGCTCAGAGTCTTTGGGGATGATTTTGCATCACAGCTAACTCAAGTGCAAAAAAAAAAAAAAAAAAAAAAAAAAAAAAAAAAAAAAAAAAATACTCCCCCCTCCTCCCCCTCCNAAAGAGAGATCTTGCTCCTGTCTCCTCTCTCTCCTTCCATTCACGCTTTAATTGGATTCCAGCCTTTTCAGCAACCTGTGTCCTAAAGTTCCAGCATGGTCCAGGCTGGAAAATGGAGATGGAGAGCTACAATCACAGTGGTTTCAGGTTGGCAATAGCCTTACCTTTATTACACCTCGAGGTTTTTGAGGGGCTGAGGGTATAAAGGTGTCAGTGGAGTGGCACTGGGGAATGTTAGTGGAAATCTTCCCTCTGACATGAGAGCCAGGATGAGAGAATGCAGCAGGCTGACTGTTTATGCTTAGCCAGTGGCTGCCATCAGCTGGCAGCACAGAACCGAGGCAGGAAGCTTCTGTTTTGATGCTTGAAAAGAGAGGGTGGGAATGTGATGGTGGTGGGCCATTAAGGACCTTGAAAGTAAAGGCAAGGCTTCCCTGATTAATCAGTGCTGCTGTGGCAGACTGCAGCTCAGCAGGAAACACCCACTTGGAAGCGTTTTTATGTAATCTCTCTTTCAAACTCTTTAGCTACTACTGTGCTTAAGTACTTAAAAAGTAATTAACAAAAACTGCATCCAATACAAGCATTAAACTGTTCCTGCCTGCATCAATTTCCTTGCTTGTAACCATTTATATTGTTATCTTTGAAACAGAGACTTTGTATTTGCATTTATTTATACAGCTTTGCTCAGACTGTGCATGTTCTAGGCACTGTGTGTGTTGTTTGTGAACAAGGTGTGCTAGGTGAGGAACCTGACTCCTGATCAGGGGAAACTTTTCCTTTCCATGTGTCATCTAGCAAAGAAATACAAAAAGTGACCACAAGAGGATCCTGAATCTGTAATTTCGCTTTTATGCTACCAGTTCGTAGAATAAGAAGCCTGCATTGCTGGTACTTATTGATCCGATTTTGAAACCAAAAACTATGAGACTAGGCTTAACTGTTTGCTTAGCAATTAATGTTACAGTTGAAACAGTTAGGGTTTGGGATTTGGCGTTTCTTTTCTTCTTTGGATTCCTACACCAAGGAACCAGTTAGGTTTGCAACATAGTACAATATTGATCACAGTATTGCTATTTAATGTGGGACTTTTTTTTCTTCTTCTCATTGAAATTAGCTGGTATCTAGATTTGTAGAAAACTAAGACTGGCTTTCCTAAATACATTTTCCTTGACCATACTGCAAAATCCTTTGTCAAGGAGGGGTAATATGGCTGAGAGATCTACAACTCGATGTGTTGCTCTGTACAGAACTGCACTGAAGTGTAAGAAGCAGACTGATTTACATGCCTCTCCTGCTAATTTTAATGCCTATGGCTCCCCATGGCTGCCTTGAGCATCTCAACCTTGATTACTCTAAAGTTAAGTTCCTTTATGCTGGCTTATCTGTGATTGTTTTATGCTCACTCCATCTGTTTCTTTAATGTAGCTGTATAACTTCTTTCACAGTTCAGATTTGCTGATTATATCACTTTGGGGCTGTGGTTAAAACATTTGACTGTTTTTATTATAGGATGCTTTGGTAAATTTGTGAAAAGTGTCTGGCAGATCATTATCGAATAATTATTTCTCTGAAGCCGATTCCTTTTTTCAGTGCAGAAAATAGGTGAATAAAAGTTTACTGAAAACGAAGATGAGAGGTTAGATTATTATGGGGAATCAAGTAACATCACTGATTTGTTAGGACATGTTTCACCCCTTGTTCTAAGGTAGGGGGGGGGACAGACTTGCATTTTGTGATTTCGCAAGCAGCAAGACAACCCATAAAGGACGTAGAATCACTTTGTCAACTCCAGAGTCATCCCATTTCATGATTATACAGTTCTAGGCTTAGCATCCTATTTGTGAGGATGTTATCACTGATCATTAATTTTCAAACCTTTTTTTTTTTTTAGTTTAAATTATTTTATGTAAACCTTGCAGACGATAAGGATCATCATCTATCTTTCACATTTAGGTGGTAGCAAGTGGGCTGTTCCAAGCGCACCTGTTCCAAGCATCTGCCCAATGCCATATACCTCAACAGTATTTAAATGGTAACTGCTCGGAGTAGGCAGTACTGTGATCAGGGAAACTGATAAAGGAACAAATGACTCAAGGTTTAACTGTTCTGTGATTTAATTCTGACGGAGGATACATAGGTACAATAAAGAAGTGATGGATTTGGGTTTTGCTTTAATGAAGGAGAGTAACTACATTAAGACTTGGGTCTGTCTTGATCTAATCTTCTGTTTCCAACAGCAGGCAAAAGCAGGTTCCTGAGAATAGCGTAAGAAAAGGACAGGTGTGTGGGGAGGTGCTCTTCTGATACATTTCCTCTGCTTTCTTGTCATCTTTGATATCCTTGTATTTACCAGCCTCTGGCTTTCCTTCCATGAATTTATGACTGTATAGTCTGGACTCATGTAGGCTTTTGACATACACGATATCCTGTGGCAATCCACACAAGAACAATATGCTGTATTTCAACAGAAAATGTGCCCTTTTTTTCCACCATCTCTGGCATTACAGGAACTAAGGGCTAGGCAATAAAATTACCTGGAGGCAGGCACTAAATGATTGCACCTTGTTCCTTTTCCTCTTGCTGCTTGCAGTCTTCCCTATCTTTCCTCCTCCACCTTTCCTTTTTCTAAGATGTGAAGCCCTATTATATTTGGTCATTCTGTACACAAGGCTTGTTCAGTATCTTTGTTACCCTTCTGTGTACTTTTCTTAGTTGTACTGTTTCCACTGTGGTTTTATTTATGTGTTAATAGTTAGATGATTTTATATGGTAGTAATTCAGAACCTAATGAGCACAGTAATTCAGGTTTTTGATGACTCCATGTTACCATAAAAAGCTGTTTCTCATTATTTGGAGATTTCAGACGTGTATATGCAGTTCAGTACCCATGACAATGCATTTTTATACTTCAATTAAGCTTCTGGAATTAGAGTTCCTTTCTAAAAGTTTCCATTGTCTTAGTAAGAAAAAAAAGTGTGACCTAGATCGTAGTTTCTGTAGCATTTCATTTTCTTCTGCATGGGGAATACATCAGAAGTGTTTCTCAGGTGACAAAACAGGAAGCTCCCAAGTTTCTCCCAAGCAGAAGAGTCACTGTTGTTCCTCTGTTTTCTCCCGTGATGTGGTTACAATCACTCAGTGTTTTGATACTCTGCATAAACATAGTATTTCAATTCCCTCTTTAAAAATGCCCTTAGAGATAAAGATTGTTTGGATGGGTGTTGATTTCAGGAAACAGATCCCTTGCTCTCATGGTTTGAAAAGTATTAGTTGGGCCTGTCTGTTACTCAGAAGAAGGTGTAGAGCGGAACGATGGGAAAGGTAAATGACAGGGGGGGTGTGAAGTCTTAGGGTGTGGGTGTTATGATGTGAAGTCTCTCTTAAAATTCCAGCTCCTGGAATTCTGTTCCTTCTTCAAACAGAAGACAAAATCTTCACATGAAGTGAGTTCCCAAATTTCAATAGGCGAAGAAATCGTAACACTGCTTTATAGATTAAGAATTACTTTTCTTCTTTAAAAGCAGCATTTAAAATAGTTTAAAACAGTTTTAAAATGACATGTTGAAATGTTGTGCTTTTGGTAAATTTGGCTGGTATTCCTCAAACATTACTAACATCAAGATTTCAGACCTTAATTGTCCCCACAACTGAATTGCGAAGTTAAGAGAGTAACTGATTACAGTAAGGCACAATTGGGCTGGGCTTCATACCAAAGTCAAATCAGTGACCAACAGATGGAGAGAACCACGCCTTAATGTCTTCCCAAATTTAGCATTTTTTTACCTATCCATGTTCTTCTTCTTCCCAGGAATATTGCATTTTTCATGTTTGAATGATGTAGAATCCCTTGGCCTTTTGCCTTTAACACATCATAAGGCATGATGCAACTGTGCACAGACCATCCCAGGGCACAGCGTGTTGCTGAGACAGCAGGAACACATGCTTCCTGTTGTATGACATTGCTTAAATGATGGTCACGTTGCTACATGATATTTCAGAAAGCTGATTATTGTTTATCAAAAATCTAATTTGAGCTTAAGGCACTAAGAATGTTAAGCGTAGCACATAGTACAGTTTCTCTGAGAAATTAAATCTGAAGTGATGAGGCAAAATTCAGCAAATATTGGATCAATTTTAATAGACCTTTTGCAGTCTGTAAACCACCCTGGTAAGTGGATTTGGAGGGTGTTTATAACTTATTATGGTGCTGTCAAATCACGCCAATTCCCTAAGCATTCAATGACCCATGCTTTCTGAATGTGCCTGTGAGGGCTGATGTGGGTGCGTCTAGGTTTTGCTACAATAAAATCCCCCACACCAGACCTAAACGTGCAACTGCCCTCAGTTCTGGTTACACAAAGAGGAAGTTCAAAGGCGTCTGAAATATTGCACCCTCATCTGGTGCAGAAGAGCTGATTGTGTGCGCTGTTTTGTTCTTGCGGTATGCAGTCATGTCAGTAGTCATCATCCCTTAATTTCATTTTGATCTGCATTCTGATCGGCTCATCCAGGGGCTTGATCTCCCTGAAGCTCAGATATTTAAATGATATTCAGAGCAAATTTTATTTATGCTCTTTTATTTCTTGTACCCACGATCATTATACTCTCACATTGGCACCAAATATGCAATTGTTTTAGGAGCTGCCAGCTGCATTTTATCCTCAAAATAATAATAAAAGCTGCTTTAAAATAGCACTCTGTGGCTTCGACATATTTCCCTCTGTTTCCTTATACTTGTCCCTTGTTATCATAAGTAAGGATTACGTTAGGAGGTTGCTGTGCTTCCTATCAGTGAAAGAACAGGCCTACATGGTTGCAGGCACTCATTTGCCCACTCTGCCTGTATTGTGATGTGTAGCTCATGCTGGACTGTGTTAACCTGGTTTCTGGGCAGGAGCCGACTGATGCCTTGCCAGGCAGTAGCACAGGCACAGAACGCACAGGAAGGTGCACGCCTCCAGTGAGTGGAGTCGCCTCCAGTGACTTGCCTCACTGAAAATTAATATTGAAATGAAGGTCCCCAACGTTGTCTTGCTGGCTGCCGTGATATTTTGGAGTTTGAAAGAGACTATGCCCATGCACTGGGGATATTTCTGTTCCCAAAACTGGGTCCTTGCAGCCAGGCAAAGGAAGGTCTCCACGGAGTGTTCCCGACACCATCCTCAACATTGCAGCCCCTGCCCCAAAAGAAAATCTGAATTTTGTCTGGGGGGACTCATCAGCATTCTCTCCTGCTGTGACATAATGGTGCATCACTAGTGAATTTTAAACCCTGACCTGTTTTAAAATAGTCAAAACCATTCAAATTGCATGGTATTGATATTTCATGACTGCAGGCATTCTTGCTTTACTTCTAGATGACTCATCCTCCTCAGTTTTATCACCTTCAGACTTTGAAAATTCCAACCCAAAGATGCAAAATATTATTTTGTCTCTCATTTTATAAAGTAAAATAAGATAGTTTGGCTTTAAGTAGGAAGAATAACCCTGCTCTTCTCTCCAAGGGGATTGTTGTATTCCCGTTCCACATTGAGCTGCAGTGTCCTCTAGTGGATATTTTAGGCAATTGTTTCTGTGTTTGTGACTTACCATACCACTCTGATACAGTACTTTTAATCTTTAGTTGGAAATGAACCGTAAATGTTGTCTGATGTAAACAGCTAGTGGATTGTGGTAAGATTTCAAAACTGGACAAGAAAAATTCACATTTGACCTGTGATCCAAATTACAGTAATATAAGGACATTTGAAATGTGTTGTTATCATTTGGAGCAGGAAGGTGGAGCAAAGATGCAAGTGTATGGCACCTGTGTTTTGTTGCATGATGCTGAGAGCTCCAGGTAATCTGCTTCTCTCGCACTGAAACAAATGTTGTTAACTGTGAATAAATGAATAGTAAAGACCAGTGGGAAAAATAGGAAGGATCAAATGCACCTTATTAGATTGGAAGTGAAGAACTACGCATCCCATTTTATCCATGTTTTTTTTTTGCATCTAAGTATTGCCTGACAGTATGCTGCTGGCTTTATCTTGCTTATATTCTGACAAATTCGTGGATTAGTTTAGTAAAATAATGTGTTTTCAAGGATGCAAAATTAGACCCCGCAGAAGGACTGGGAGGTGTGATGCGTGTTGTAACCTCAGAAAGCACTAGAAGCCTCCAGGCAAGAACGTGTTTGCCAACTGCGGCACGTGAACCTACTGTCTACAGTGCAGATGTGAGCTGTGGCATCCTGGAGGAGCAATCCTGACAAATGCAGGCTGTTTCCGAGTGTCTGTGCCCACTTGTAGCTGACGAAAGAGTTAGGAGTGGTCAATAAATGAACTCAGTTACCTTGAGATGTAAAGGTTGTTTTTTTTTTTTATTTTTTTTTTCAGGTTTCAGTCAAAGCAAACTGTAAGCAAGCTCTTTGCTAGTATAGCTTTAATTTTCTGCAGGTGTGGTTTTACTGACAATTGCAGAACAGCTACTTTTCAACTAAAATAAATGGACTGAGCTTCCAAGCAAGGTCAGAGATTGTATTGGTGATTTTGTAATGATATTTATAGTTCGTTGAGTATTCTTGCATCTGTGTGTGCATATATGGGAAAAAGATGGGGGAAAGCAAGATAGCCCTCTTCGGTGGCTGCCCACACTTGGACCATCTTAATATGACTGTGGAAGCCCAGGTTAATTTGCGATTGTGTTGGGCTTTGTTTTATGTGAGATTCGGGGTTTTACCAGAAATAAAGTGCCTGCCATCGCTCCGTGCTGCAGCACATTGCTGCACAAAGTCTGTTCTGGTCCTTCTGTGGTGTAGCAAAGGTAGAAGATTAAAGGGAAGGAGCAGCTTGCAAGTGTTGAGGTTTCATCTTCTTTATTTTTGCGTACAGACTGTGTTGTTAGCGTGAACCTGGAGGATGCTCAGCAGACAGGAGTGCAGTGGCTGCAGACAGCGAGACGGCCTGCGTATGGATTTCTAGATGGGCTTTGGGAAGGGCAGAGTGCTCCGCAGGTGCTGCCTGTGGTCATCCCGAAGTGTACAGTGAGCAGGTGTCACTGTGCATTTTGTTAAGGCCTAACAACATTTAGAACACCACCAACAAAAAAATACTGTAGATGCGTTAATGCTGTAGTTTTTAAAGTGCAGGCAGGTATGTGAAGCTGTGCTTCTGCACCTGCAATGCCCTTAGCTGCCTGAAAGCTGGCAGCCTTTTGGATTGTGTCAGTGATCCCACGCAAGTCTAGCAGTAGTCTATTAGCACAATGGCTTCAGTTAATACAGAATTATGTTTATTCAGGGTATTTTTCTTTTCAGCACCAGGTATTTAAAGCAGAATTGTAGGCTTTGTCAAACCTTGTTAAGGCTTACTTTAACAAAAAGTTGCTGTAAATTAAAATTGTTATCAATGAAGCAATATAGATTTTATATACAGCTATGAATCAAGTTCTCTAATTTCTTATAGAAAGAGAAACAAGGCAATCTGTGTGTTAGCATGCATGTGCATACGGTATTTAGGACATTAATAGGGAAATGGATTTTGTGCAGTTAATAGGGATTGCAGCATTTGCAAAATCTCATGCTGTACCTAGCACAAAGACAGCGATATTGCAGCCCCTGCTCAAGTTTCCATCTCTCTTGCTTTCCAGCACTGGTGCTAGGAACTGGCAGTCTGCAGGTCATTACCACCATCGGTGGTGATGTCCTAATGCTGTTGTGGGTTCCTTTATTTCTCCAGAGAATTCCATAATTAATTGTGAGTACATTTGAGGGTGATTTCACATCTATCAATTGTTTTGATGGATGGAAAGAGCCCAAGCTGTGGATATACTGGTATCCTGAATTTCCTTAACAATGTTGCTGAAATGAAAAGTAATTTTATAAGGCATACTGTTGGGTAGGGATGGTAATTAGAGTAATAATACTACCAAGGGACCTGTCTTGTACTGGGCAATTTGCCCTCTTAATATGAATCTAATGTTCCCTATGCATTAGATACTGAGCATGCCAATACGTGACAGTTCTGATCTAAAAGGGGAGGTTTATTGTTCTTATGGGCTTGAACAGCACAGAGATATGCATTCTCTGTGCGCATGAAATACTCAAAACCCTTTCATCCTTCTACTTGCTCTGAATGTTAAAGTTCTTTCAACTAGAAATGCAAGATACAGTCAGGCTACGGAAGCATATATAAACAATGTTCACAAGTTTCAGTGGAGTTAAAGTGAACCTCAGCATCATTTGGACTGATCTGGTGGCTTATTTGGAAGATTACAATAAAACCCAAGATTGAATTCTCTACCTGATTCAGTTTCCTATTGATTGAATCCTTTTAGACTCCTCTCTAATTTAACAGTGTATTTTTATTAAAGCCAAGCATACAAACATCAATTATCCAAGCTGCATCTAATTTCCTTCAACATTTTTTTTCCTTTTGCTGCCAATGGATTAGGAGACCTGATTAGAATTCAGCTTGAAAGCTGAAAAGCAGATCCTTAAATGAGAATGTCTGCATTAGGAATTAAAATATCTGTACTGAGCATAATATCCTCCTCCTTATCTCTAATAATGTAAACACCCTTGGTTAAGTTGATCTGTCACGTGCCTGATGCAATGTCCCTGAACAAGGAGCATGCCTTAGGAAGGGCAAAGCAGTGGCTGGGGCTTGTCCTGCTGGAATACATCCCTAGTGCACTTTAACGTCAAGGCACTTTGCATAGGTAGCTCCCTACCGCAGGGGTTAATGGCATGAGAGTTTGAAGGGCTTCGTTTTCCCTTTATGTGTTTTACCTTGAACACCATGAATATCTGCATGTGCACAAGTAGTTGGAGCAAAGCAGAGAACGGGCCTTTCACCACTGGCAGCTTCTGCAAAGGTAAGGGTTTATAATGACACAAAGGTGACATTATTAAATGCAGTGGCATCACCAGCTTAATATCCAGAAAAGCCCAGCCTGGTAAATGAATGTATTTAAGATGACATTAAAGTGTAAAGGGTGGCTTTGCGCTCTAGGCTTCTGCTGAAGCGTATTGGTGAGCTGAGTACTCGTGGGATACAAAGCATATGTTCAGATTTTTCCACTTCTTATTGCTGTATTGTGGATGGCAGTATTACTAATGGTGTTGAACTTTCACTCTGCGTGACTGCACATCGCAGGAGTCAATCGTCACGTTTTGTCTGCAGAGGAAGGCTAGACCTGGTGGTGCAGAGCTGCAGACACGTGACTGCAGGGAGTGTTCTCAGGGCCGGTGCGAGTCTGCCCACCCTGCAGGGCAAAGCGAATCTGTTCATCTTGCAATGTGTGCAACATAACTATGGTTGACATAATGCACAAGTGAAATCCAGAGTAAACTGTTTAATCTGATTTTATTTTTATTTATGAGTAGAAATTCCGCTTTTCTGTGTAATAATGTTTTTATGACATAAATTGCCATGCCAGTTTAGACCAAGGCAATTAATCACTGCTACTATTACAGAAACAATGCACTTGAAATCAAGTTCTCCAAGCTAGACATGAAGCTTTTAGTTTTCTGTAAATTAGACCCTGTCTCACAGGGGGAAGTTTTTACCCTGCTTTGGATCTTTTCTGCACGCTTATTAAGAATATCTTTCCCACTCTGCTTCCTTCCTACAGGTTGAAGCAATACTCGTGAACATTTTTGGTGGTATCGTGAACTGTGCCATTATAGCCAATGGCATTACCAAAGCCTGCCGCGAGCTTGAGCTGAAAGTGCCTCTAGTGGTCAGGCTGGAAGGTGAGTGCTGGTGGTCCCAGACAAAACTTTTCTTCATGCTCACTTTAATCCCTTTCAGCTTTTGCTGGTCTCTAAGCTCTAAACTGACATGCCCAGCACAATAAGAATATTTTTAATTCTTTATCCATAGCATGACCTGAAGTCAATAAACTCTCTTTCTGTGCATATTTTCTATGTCCCTTGTACCAGGTGGTGTGCAAAGTGATGAAATTTTGCAATGAAAGCCTTATGGTTTTGCTTGTAACATTTGCAAGGCAAATAGAAATGATTTTGATGCAAGTTTCTGTTCACTAGAAGGTATTTCTTTATCATATGGTTTTTACTGAATGCATTTCTATTGTTGCTATACCTGCAGCAAAATGAACGTGTTCTTAAATTTATTCCAATATAATTAAAAGGAAGAGGTTAGAAGTAGTATTTCTGAGAAAGCTTGCTGCAACGTGTTTTTATGCCAAATGTCCAGCTAAACTCCACTAAAAACCAGAAGATTTGCTAATGATACAGAATAATTTTTAGAGGAAATCCAGCAATGTTAAATTGAAAACAAAAAAAAGTAATAGAGAGATGAGGAAGAGCACTTCTTGGTGGTTACTGGCCCCTTTTCTTTACCGTAACAGCAGTGGATATGAAGCTCTGTCTCTAATACTGACAAGTAACCTGAAGGAGGAAAGGAGACTCTTCTTCTGCCACTGAATGAACAGGTGCTTTGGCTGAATACAGCACAGCACTGGTATACTTAAAATGTGTCTTCTTGGTTAAATAGACTTGGAAAAATAGAGGTTTTTTGTCTCTTTTTAAATATGTGTGTCTGGGTGCGTGTAAAAGGTATAAAATATCCTGTCACTGGGCACTGGTGGTGGATGAAGGAAATGCATCCTTTTTAAGCACCTGAGATACTAAACAATGCAGTCGTTTCTAATGCTGAAAGATTGTGGGGAGGAGAAAAAAAAAAAAAAAAAAAAAAAAGGGTTCTGAATACCCCAGAGGGCATAAAAAAAATTCTTGGTTTATCATGAGTAGCCTTTTGCTGCAGTAAGCACAGGAAAATTTAAATACTCTTAAAAAAAAAAAAAAAAAAGGGGATTTTAGAAACCGATGGTGATAGAGCACCACTGAACACCTTAAGAGACGAACTAGATCAGGGTGCGTGAAGGAGAGGCTGATGGATGTTGGCTAGAAGCAGGGAACTTTTACAGTATAAAATCTCATTGCTAATCAGCTCTAGGCAATGTGGTTTAGCTTTTTGTCATGGCAAAAAAACTTTTCATGTCTACTGTAGCTGGCAAAAAGTTTATCATAGCTGCAGTGTACCTGTCTGTTATAGCTGTCGTTTTATAAGTGAGGATATTGGAAAAGTTGTTAGTTTTCCTTCTAAACCTGATAGCTGCAAGTTTTTTTCTATTGCAATGTTAGAAACCAACATAAGAGAAACAAGAGAATCAACTCACTCATTTTAAACCGCAGTCTGCTAGGTCTGCCATTGTGGTTTTATTTTTATTTTTTAATCTTTTTTCTGGTACTTTTGACTAACATCTTACATGACTGTACACAGGTAAAGGTGATTAATTTATTTTTTTAAGTGACTTCTGGGAGGTTGCAAGAGGCAAAGCGGTCCCTCGGCTGACTGAGCAGTCCCGACTCTGCTGCATGGGGCTTGCCTGGAGGAGGAGGGGGCTTCTGCCCTGGGGCCTGTAAGCAGAGCCACGTGCTCCTTATGCATAGAGCTCAAAGCTAAATCTTCAGAAAGTCAGACACCTTTCAATACAAGTGCCTTGTGCTGGCCATCTCCCGGTGACTGCACGCTCGTTGTTAGGTTTGATACTGCTTTCCTAGATTTGTTGGTGATTCAGGAGGTGGTGTTGCTGCACTTGTTTTAGGAAACTGTCCCGTTACAATATATTCAGCCCTCACTGCTGCATAATATTCATTGCAGGGGCATTTTAATTCCTTCTGTTGTTCGTAGTGTTACCTGTCCATTTGTTCTAAATGCTGATGTTTACGCCTTCAGACGTTGTACCTAGAAGCTGTTAGCTTGTGACTCCTGCTTCCTCTGCTCCTTAATCACCCAGCCAAGCAGTGTATGTATTTGGTTCTTTTAATCTTTCCTCAGAAATCAGTCCCTCTGGATCCTTAATCATCTTCCTTGTTCTTCTTTGAACTCGTACTGGGTTATCAAAATATATAAAGATTTTGAATAAATAATGAGTACTGTGGAAGTAATAAAACTACCCAAGACTTTTTAAAGCATCACTGATAACAATTTACACTTCAAAAGATGAAAAGGGACAAGCGCTTTTTTGGAATTCCATTTTTCCAGCAGAAGGTTCATGATTATTCCCATAAATCTAACAGATTTGTGACCAGCAATTTAAAGACTCTCTGCCCACATGCACTATATTATAAATGTCGTGATGGCTGGAGTTTTAATCAGTCAAATCTGCCTTGATTTAGCAGGATTCTGTGGACAAATCTTTGTTCTCAGTTGTATTATAATTACAAGCTGTTTTACCAGTGGATAAAGGAAGGATTACTCTTCTTTTTGGAAATAGTAACTTTATAATTACATGTATTTACTTGCCTTATCAGTAAAGAACTCAGCAGCTCAAGCACAGGATTATTGTTATTTGAAAGGCTCATAGACAAATGGAGAAACTGCATATTCCAAATTTTATCTTTTACCGATGTCGAAAACTCACTTCTGCTCTTTTTATGCAGGATTCTTTTGCCTTTAAAGTGTGGTGTATTTCAATTAAGTTTTGTGAGAACTAACTGGTGCTGCTGAATGGAAGCCAAAACCTGTTTCTCATTTATGTAGCTCAGTGTTAGATGAAAATAGGAACGAATGAAAAAGAATTGTGAATTAGCGAAGAGTGGGTTATCGCAAGTCACATTTAGAACCCATTTTGTATTTATCTCTTCAGGCATCCTGAGTTTAAAATCCTGTTGGGGTATGACTGGGTGTTTTACTTCTCGCTTTCACTCAACCTCTGCAGTCCCCTTGACTCACTTGTAACAGTGTGTGCCGGTATAATCTTACCATTCCTAGAAACATGCTTGTATAGAATATTTATTACGAGGATCTGCAGGCAGTGAGTTGAATAGGTTCACTTTGCCAGGGACAGCAGAGATTTCAAGGCAATAGAAGTGTGGATGTGACAGGTTACATGTACAGAAGTACAGAGGTTAATTCAGAACCCAGATTTCCAAAGGAGAGTATTTCAAATAAGAAGTCTGAATGCATATACTTATAAAATTAGAGCTTTCCTGTTTTTCTTTGGAGTGTCATTGGTAGTAATATGTGTCAGAAGGAAAAAAACTTATTTTTCTTGTCAGAAAGGCATCTTCCTAATAGCCATCAAGTTTAAAAAAAAAAAAAAAGGCAAAAAACAAATGACAACAAGGAGGGAAAAAAATAGGACAGCAATAACACCAATGCTCTGTAGCCTTCGGCGCAGTGAATTTTCACTGTGTCTCGGTTGTGGTGTCAGTGAGGAGCAGGTTGTTCCCACGGCCTGTGTATGGATTCTGTTTACAGTTCTCTGACACCATCCAGTGGCAGGAGGTTAATGTCAGAACAGTGGGATTACTTATCTGTTTATTTTAACTTCTGCTGCAATGAGATGATGCCTTTTGTAGATTCTCAAATGTTTCCAGTATTTTCTGAACATCTAATTTTAAAACTCTTCCCTCTGCTTTCGGCAGAAATTCATTACAAGTTCTGGATGCTCCATATTTCTAAAGTACTCATCACAGTGGGATAAAAAGCTCTAATTAAAAAGAGACAAACAAAACATACTGCAAATGAAATGCATGAAAAATGTTTAGTTGTATGGCCTGCCTATAGAGGAGTGTTTTATTTAGTAAATGCAGCATGTAACCTTAGTCTTTTGACAGCAGTAAGATTTTTTTTTTCTGCTTTCATATTTTCATTCATCTGCATAAACCCCTCCCTCCCTTTTCAGTGGGCTGTGATTTGTCTTGATTCTGTAATGCATGTTAGGCAAGCAGCGTGCAGAGCAATCAGTGCAGGGCAGAATAGATCCAGCGTACTGTTTCTGTTCGGACCTGATAGTAAATTAACATTTGCCACTTAGTGAACAGCAGAAGTTAGAATGTGGCTGTCATAAACATGGTTTTAATATTTTTCTGTGGGGGAAAATTTTTTCTTGGAAATTTTCCCCCACAGAAAAATGTTAAAACCATGTTTCCATTTATTCTCCTGAGAACACTTGTAGAATCCCATTGGAGAGGTTGGTATAATCTTGACTGAAGTGTTTATCACACTTGTATCTAAATAATAGATAAAACCTTCCAGACTTGACACGAATTGCTGTACAAATGTAAGGAACGTAACAGAGGAGAGAATCTGCTGTAGTGTCTTCTGACTTCCCTATACAGTCCTGTGCTGGCAGTTAGCAACTTCCATATTTTGTAGGATGGCTGAAAAACCTCAGATAGCATGCTCTTGTTTGAGATATTCTCCTCTTGTGCAGGAAGAGTCTCCTGTGCCGTTCTGGATGTTACTGTGCTGCCAGATCCCTCTTCTGTCAGAGATTTCAGACGCCTTTGACCTCCCCATCCAAGCTGCTGCAGTCCCACAGTGTGTCCCCTCCGCATGTCGATGGCAGGTGTGACCACTGCTGCCAGCACTGCCAAACAGCTGGTGGATGGGGCCCCTACTCCTTCCCAACGGCTGCATCACCCATCGCAGTGGACTGGGACTGCTGCTGCAGGGGTGTCGTTGGTCTTTCAGTGCCAGTAATGGGAATCCTGACTTCAGACTTTGGAATTTCTCTACTTCTGCTCTGTAATTTCAGACATTTTATAACGTCTGCCAAAAACACAAAATCACCCTTTAAAATGAGCGTTCTGGAGGTTGTACGATAGAGAGTATGCTTCTTGCTTGGTTAATAATTAAGGGTGTAATTAGTGTGTAGTTCCAAATATAATTAAAATTCATTTTGCTAGGTCTAGGAATTACCAAGTAATTTAGCATCTTGACATGGCAAGTGAACAGGAGACTTGATGTGCAGGAGAGGGTAGAAATGATCGCGAAGAGGATCAAGTGAGGGTCTTGTGCATGCGACTGGTGATGCGATCCAGAAGGGTGGATTCCACTTGCTTGGTGAGGTACCTGACTTGAAGTTCTTCTGTCGTGCAAAACATCAGTGATCGAAACTGTCTTTGCTGGGGAAAGCTCTGGAGAGTTCAGATTTGTTTGTCTTTGTTTTCCAAAAGAAAAAAAAAAAAACATTGAATGCTCGTTGGCTATTCTTTTTTCTTCTGCTGTGCATGCACAGGAGTTTTGGATCTCCTGTTCCTCCAGGAGTAGTGTTTTCTCAGCTTCTCAGAATTTGAGTGTCTCAAAGGCCTTCTACATGATCCATGGTGCGCTGCACTAGCTGGATGTCTGTACCCACTCTGGTGGATGTTGGACTGAGCCCCTAATCTTCACAAAGTCCCTCTTGTAGATGCAAGTGCTGTTATCAGATTGTGTTGCCTGTCAAAATTGTCCTTGAACTTAGGAGTTCCTTCCTCTCAGCTCAGTCTAACCCAGTCACTGAATCTGTTCCTAAATGAAATGATGCATATTGAAGCACCAACTCTTCTAACAGAGGTTTAGTAGAAGATGCTCATTTATTCACTAATATTAATTACTAATTATGGTCAATGTTCTTTATTAGGGACCAACGTTCATGAAGCCCAGCGCATCCTGAGTGAAAGTGGGCTGCCTATCACGTCTGCAAATGACCTTGAAGATGCAGCAAGGAAGGCAGTGGCTAGTGTGGCCAAAAAATAACTTGTTGAAGATACTCTCATGGGAAATGTGTGTGTTTTACAAGACATCATTCCTATTGTTACTTTGGAGAGGATTAATTTTCCTAGGGAGCCATCAATGTATGGGGCACTGACTTTGTGACATATGGAAACTCAGGCTACAGGCTTGCAAATCAGGCTTCAGAAATTTTGCAGCTATTTTCTTGAGAAGTATGTCTTCATCTAGTTTAGGTAATTTTGTTATTAAGAGTTTTATTAAGTAATACTTCATTTCATAAATCTTTTTCTTCTTTTCTTCCAAAATTGCCACTGATAAGTTCATTATGAGATACAGTAATTAGTAATTGACTTCTGTTAGCGGGACTGTTCTTTAGTCGGACACATGTAGTTCACCTTTTTCACTTACTGTCATGCATTTTTTATATTGTAAAGAGTCAGCAAACTAATAATGGGTTTATATTTTTATAGACTTACAGTAATGTAAAAAAAAAAAGTGCTTACAATATCTATTTTTATTCAAATGAATGTTTATTTTCTTTTTTTTTTTTTTTTAGAGAGCACATATTTTGCCTTAAGATTGTTTTCTTTTGTAGATGCAAAAGTATACCTCACCATAGGAAAAGAGACTGAGATGCTGGTAGTGAAAGGACTTCCAGTTCTTATACTGCACCTATAAACAGGTGAACTGTGATTTATTTTATTTTCTAGTTTTTGGAAATGAGGTGCAGTATTTCTAGATGTAACAGTGCCAGAGAGAGAGCTCTAGGAAAATGTGCCTACCAGGCAGAAAATGGCTGCTAACTTTTCAAAATAACCTCTTTCATAAGGATACCACTGCTGTGAGGTTTTAAAATAAGGTGAGATCCTGGAGCAGTCTTCTACCAGGAACACGGAGTATTCTTAAATCAATATAACTTCCCCCCCAAAAAAAATCTGATTTATTGAGAATAAAACTGAAATTAACTTTTCAATTTTTTAAATATTTTATTTCCAAGACATCAGCAAAAAATGTAAGAAAAAAAAGTGAGTTTCAGTACTCAGATATTGACAGAGATTTGTTTAGGTTATATATGCCTTTGTAACAGCCTGGATTCAAGCTGTTAGTTACACGAATCGTTCATTCAGGGAGCAGAAGACAATACCAAATGGCTCATGTAACTAAAGAAATCACTACAAATCTCACTCAGCACAGGAACTGCAAGAAATTCATCAATAAATTGAACAGCAAACAAATGAGTGAATATTGTGGTCTGGTCCTGAAGACTTTGTAAATGAGCAGAGGTAAAAATTTGTCTAAGAAATTCTTAATTGTGATTTTTGAGCAGCTGTAATCAATACCATGTTCTACTTAGAAAAATGTAAATAAATTTTTCTTGACATTTCCATTAAAGCTATTGCATTCAAAATAAATTACCTGCACTAATCTCTGCCTCTTCACACAAATAGTATAGATGGGTTGCTGTCATCAGTTCCTGTAGGTTTTTTCTTCTCCATTCCTCTCTCTGCATATTGCTCAAGGCAAAGGTGTCTGACCATTAGAACAGCAATAAATATGCCACTAGGTGTGCACTCACTGAAGGAGTCGTTAGCAGTTCTTGTGAAGGTGCACTGAAGTGCAGTGCTGTGAAGGAAGAAATGTTTACCTCACCACAATAATTACAAAAGCCACTCTGTTTTGTATTTCTCTACTGGAAACAGGCGTTCTGTGGAAGAACTGTTTATGCAATGTTGTCGTACACTGTGTATCTGCTTCTGGTCTCAAACCGTTCCTTGTGTGTGTACATGATTATTATTCTGCAAAGATTAACATGATCTACACCAACTGTTCAGTCAAATAAATGTGAAAATGAATGCATTTGATGCCTTTGTCCTCTCTAGAAAACATAAAATTGCTTAATTTGTCTGTTGTATTGTGTTTTTCCATTCAGCGTTTTGTTACAGATGGGTGAAGTTAAACATGTAGGAATTTGTTTTCAATATTGTAATATACCCTTACACATATGGTTTTTATTTTAAAAAAATACCTCTCCCGTCCCACCATCCATGTCTTACACGCAGACTAATGACAGTCCGTAGAAGTTTTAATCCTGTTAAGCCATGTGCGGAATAGAACAGTATCGTTTTATCATTTTCACTTTTCGACTGTTGCATGAAAAGTTTCCTTAGCTCTGGGTGTGTATTTCTGAACCAGCACACTTCGCTTGTGCCAAGGTGCGGTTGGCTTTCCCTAACTGGAGGCTCCCTTTGTATGTTCACCTTGCTTTGTGTGGTGGTGTGAGCCCTATATGTGCATGGGTTATTTCTCTGTGTATGGAAATGTGTAGAGTTAGTTTTGCTCTTCCTTGGTTTTAGTTACATTTCCAGTGGTTTTAGCTGCTACAAATCACACAATACCTAGGAAGGATGGTTTTGTCTTCACTCAAGCACGCAGAGCTGCAGCCTGGCACGAGCAAGGTTTGCTGTCCCCAGCAGCTGTCCTCAGCCCAGTGTCCTGAGGTTGTCACTGAAACCTGAGGGGCACACGCGGGAGCATTGCCCCTCGTGCGGAGAGCCAGCAGCAGTGGAAGCAGCGGGTAAGTTCCAGTTAATCCCCTTTGTGAAAGATGAAGTGGGATTTAGTTAGCCTTTGAATCTTGAGGTTTCAGCCTGCATTAGTAAAGCTCTGTAGGATTGGGCACTTAGAAGGGGAAGCAAGAGGAAGCTGTTAATGCTGACATCGTATTACATCTTTAACGAGATTCCTTTAGTCTCTCAGTGAGCATGTAACAGCCGGGAGTTCTGGAGTAATGTCCTGAACATTCATTTACTATCCTGTTTGTCAGGGCTTTCCTTCCCTGCATCCGGAAAAGCAGCTGGCGTCACCAGCACTGCTGTGACTGGAGCAGCACGTGGGTGCAGAGCAGCGGGTAGGCGACAGCCCGGGCAGCGCCTTCCCTCCACAGCGAAACGTGCTGCCCCGTCGGGAGCAGAGCCCTGCTGCTTGCCTTGCCTGGGAACCATGGGAGTCTGCAGACCTGGGCACTGCCATAACATCTGGCTATTGTGACAGCTTGGCCCAGATGGTTTCCTTGTGCTGGATGCTGCAGGGTGCTTGATGAGTGCGCTGAGATCGGTCTGAAACAATTCTGAGCATCCCCACGGAAGGCGTGCTCTGTGCTGGCAACACCATGTCCTGCAAAAGGAGTCGACTTCGCTACAGAAATCCGAAAACCTGCCAGACTCAGTGCTTCATTAGGTGCAAAATACCAGTTGCTGCTGTAAGGCTGTGTGCTGATTGTGAGATTTCATGTCTTAGTTGTCATCTGACTGGCTGTCAGAAAATTGGAGTTTCTTCTGAAGTCAANCAAGGGTGTTTTGAAAAGGTAAAAAAAAAAAAAAAAAAAAAAGAGGAGTGGAAAGCATAGGAAAGCTTGACATGCATGTGAATGAAAGTCTGCTTCAAGAGAAGAAATACTCTTCTTCAAGGAGGAATAGTCTTCCTTGTGTCCGTTGCGGACAGGACAGGCAGTGACGGGCTTTGAATGTGGCAAAGGACACTTAGGTCAAACTTGTAGGCACAAGGTGAGCCAAGGAGTAGGCTGTGAAATCATCGATGGGTGTTTTTTAGAGTTAGATGAGCATCTGTCAGGGCTGGTTTAAGAAGAGTTGATTTTTGCCTCGGGGCAGAGGGATGTTTGAGGTGACCTTCCAGCCTGGTTTGATAGGATTTAATGCTTGTTGGTAAGCTTTTGTTTTGTTATTTTCTTCGTGACTAGTAGGTGTAGGGAGGAAAAAGGAGGACAGATCTGGTGGATTCTTAAGAGAAACTGTTTTTAATTTAGTCTCTGAGAATGATCTGCAGCTGCCAGGGAAATGAAAAGCAGATTATGCAGACTCAAGACTCCCTAACAATGGGAGCAGTGTTATTGCAATGCATAAAAGGCTGAGCAGAGAATTAGGGGTATCTATCAACTTTAATATGTTTAATTTAAAAGGGAACAGGTTGCACCAACAATTTTTTTTTTCAGTTAATGAGACCCATTCATAAGTAGAATAACAGGATTTGTCTGTCACCCAGAGGAAATCAGGGTATTCGTATTTGTACTCTGGTGTGAAACTTGTGTTGATCGCAGTGATTTAAAACTTTTTCCACCCAGCTGCAGTCAGTTTGATGTCAGGGTCCTTTCATCCAGAGACAGATGCACCCTTGGTAGAATCCTGAACACATCTGTGTCTTTGTTCAGCCTCACAAAGTACAAGCTAAAATTAAAAATACTAGTGTGCATGGATTATTGCTTGTTTTTCCTCCTATCAGGTAAAACCTGCCGTATCCAAGAGCTGGTAGCCCATCCTGCGGATTACAGGAGGATCTTTAGTGCTTTTGTGAATTTGTCTGTTTTGTTTCCCTATCCTGCCCGTGTTTGTGGGTGCTGAGTGTTGTAAGGACAGTGTAGCACTGGAGGAACGCAAGGCATATGGTGCTCCCCATTTCTTGGGACCATTCCTATTCTATAGAACTTGGAGCACTGAAGAGGGAAAAGGTCTTCTGTGTCTTGGATCACAGTGCCAAGCTGTTGTGCCACCTTGCTTGCAAGGAAGAATCTCCACACTCTAGCTGTGTTTTTCCCACCTCTGCCTTCCATGTCTCCTTGGAGTGTTCCCACACCATTGAGGAGGAGGGAAAAGCAGTGCCACGAGGACTATATTCCTTTCACTTATCTCCTTGGGGCAGGGCATGCCTTATCTGGAGCTCCTTGAGTCTGCAAAGATGGGGAAATAGCCTGGCCCCCAGTTCCATCCCAGCTGATTTGAAATGAAATTTAACAAGAATAGCCAAGTCTAGAGAGAAAGAAACAACTGACAGAAGTAGGTTACTTCATTTATTAAGTGCTGTTGGGATGTGCAGCATGATGGGATTTGGAAACTGGGTCCTTTGTATTTAGCAGAGCAACTCTTCTGAACACATGCACGCACGCAAGCAGGCCACCGTCAGAGAGGTGACAGTGACAAAGTATCGGTAGGTGAATATGGGAAAGGAGGGCTCAGAGAGATCAAGTGTAAGAGCTTTTGCATTTCTCTAGATAGAAAGATGGGAAAATGAGAAATTTGGTCTTTCTATTATAATCGACATAAAGAATTATAGGGCAGCGAGAGGCCACACAGCTAAACAAAGCTGTTCCCTCTGTTTCAGATGTCTCTGTTTCAGCACTGTGTCCTTCAAGACTTTCTCTGTAATTGCATCTGGCAGCCTCTTTGCAGCTAGGTGCAGGCTGCTGCTCTCCAGCCGCTCTGAAACAGAAATAAGAAATAACAGGCAAGAAAGGGCATTACAGCAAGCACTCACAGTGCCATTCCCCCTTTGTTTCTCAGATGGGTCAGCAGAGGGGTTTAGAAAATGCCATTTTGCACCCAAGCACTGCTCTGTTTGGCCCCGTGACCAAACACTGACCAGTGCAGGGCAGCACAGTTCAAGAAGTAAATGGCAGTTGGTGCCCTGCCCTATCTGGGCTGTTTGCTTAGCAGAATTGACCTGTTTCCCACCTAGGTGGGACCAGAGGCTTCATTCAAAGGATATTGGCAGCAGCATGGCGTTAATCTCCTACAGCTGCAATATCCCGGGCTGCGGGGGAGCCAGGCCCGTGAACAGAGGCAGCCTGCAGCTGTGGAAGGACTCATGCTGCCTTTCAGCAGGGGAGCAGCAGCACTGCCATCAGACATCAAAGGGCTCATCCTGCTTCTGCCGGTAAGCAAAGTGTGAGACGGGGATTGCATTGCAAACACAAACCTGAGTCCTGCCCTTTCGCACCTCTCTGCCACGTCCAGACAAGCTCAGACTTTATGATGTTGTGAAGCCTTGTTCGTTCTTTACTAGCAGAAGCTATCAGCCCTAAAATCCTCTGCTCCTGTGTAGGTCCCTAAGATGGGCCTGACCTGGAAGTGGTGCCAGGGTGGCTGGTCAGCATTGGCAGCTCTGTGCAGAGAGCTCCCGGAGAGGCTTGGGTGAGCTGAGGCATGAACCTGCCCTTCCTTTTCCTGGGCCGTGCCCCGAAGTTCAGCCTCACTCATCAGCATTGCTCAGCCTAAATCCCGAGTTCCTGAAGAACTGGAAAGCTTTTAGTGCCAGTAGCGTTTTCTACTGCTTTCCCAAGTGCTTTTCCCATATTGCACAGCAGGAGGACTGCCACTTCAGATGTGGAGATGTTAATCCCCTTTGAGTTGTGCTCTGAAGAAGCATGTGCAAAACATGGGGAAAATGAAGCATAAGTTATTTTGCATTTAGTTTTCCATAACTATTGTCTTGTAGCCCTGGTGAAGTGTTTGACACTACACACCTCCACAGCTTGTCTGCTGAGCATCTGGTAATCGGTCCTTAGATTTGCTTCAGAGAATATTCGGAGCAGAAAGTGAATTTTCTCTCTCGCAAGAGAATGAATCTTTTTTACTGTGGCAGGTGCAGAACAGTGCTACTCACGCCAATGTCCAGAATGCTGAGTGCTTCCTCCTCAAGACAAAACTTTTTAGGACAACACCAGACTAGAGTCAATTCTCCATGTGAACAAGTCAGCCTTAGAGCTTCAATCCTGTTGACGTTGCCCATCTATTGATTTTTCCGCTATCCTCTGGGTTATACTCATTGTAGAAATAGCTGCTCGTAAGCCTGAAGAATTCTTGCTGTCATGCTCCATCTGCTGAAGCCAGCCTGTTCTTTCATGACAGCTGCATTGGCTTTTCTAGCTGGGAAATTCCCAGATCCATCCTCATGAGGCTGCCCTTTGAAAATGGCTTGCTTTCAAAAGACACAGAGGGGTCTGCCAGAGCCGTGCCTTCTTCTAACGATTGATTTCCAGGTTTCATCATTAAGCTTGAGCTTCTTAACATCACAGCACGAGTTCTGCCCCAGTCCTTTCCAGATCTTGCAAAGATCTAAAAATGCACCGGCAGCAGCAGAAGCGAAACCTGTGTTTGCAGCCCGTACAGCAGGACTTTTATGTGTGGTCCCTTTTGTTCTGCTGTCTGTTGCTGGTGTAACAGAACCATCCACACACTGTGTTCGAGCCTCTTCTAAGACGAGTACTAAAAGCAGCTAACCCAGACGGTGCTTTTGTCACTGCCAGCCTTCAGCACCAGCTGTGCAGCTGTCCCAGGCCCCTAGCTCAGTACCTGTGGTTCACGGTTCTCAACACAACATTAATTTGACAACCGAAGAATTGGTGCTCCTTCAAAGGTTTGCAGTAACACCCTTTCCTCTCCTGGCAGGGCAGTCCCATGTTTGCTCTAACATCAGGGATGTTATATATCTGCAGATGCCTCCTGTTCCAGTGAAGGTGAGCTGCCTCCAAACTGGAAATGTGCTCACCAAGCTTTTCTGCCTGATTTGTCTAGAGTGGGTGATGGAGGCTGGGGAAGATGCCTTTTGAACATGTCCTCCAGTTGCGTGTCTCAAATCCAGTCACTGTGGGAGATCACTGCTGTACAAAACCAGTGTTAAAACTGAAGTGCGTTACTGAACGGACAGTCCAGGCCTTTTAGTTTTGGAGGCTGGACAGCAGAATTTGCGCTGAATGGGCTGTTGCACATCATAGGCATTTTGGGTGAATGTTAGCCTAGTCCTGACGTGTTTGCAGCACTCCACTGGGGACAGCAATGGAGATGTTACTGGTGCTGCTTGCAGGGTTTTGTGATCCATGCAGTCAGGTGGAACGCAGCTTGCTGAATTTGATCCTGTTGCTGTTTGAAAATGGTTGTCTGAAAGTTTTTACCAGTTCTGATTCATGGTAAAATGAAAATTTTGAAATGTGAAAATTCAGACATTTAGATTTGTTCATGACTGTACTTTCAGAACAGATTTTTTCAGAACCGAAAGGTTCCAGAAAGATTCCTGCTTTTCCATAAGTGCGGTATGGTGATGAAAATCTTAATGGGTGGCAATCTCCCACCACACTACTCCCCCTTCAATTTTCAGTCCATTCTCTGTCTTTCCCCAGAAAGGACAGCAGATTGGAAAAGATGGAACACCTTTCTGCTAAGAGGTCTGCTTATTACTTAGGCACAGCGAATACATCCATAATGGCAATATTTCATCTCTCAGGCCTGAGCTAAAGGCTGCTGTCCAGCAGCCCTCGCTTTGCAGCTCCGCCGGCTGCGGGGTCTCTATGGTGGGAGCAGCTGCTGCGGCCCCTGCGCCATCCCCACTGCCTCTCATGCTGGCTGGATGCCAGCAATTAGAAACTAATCGAGGAGTTTGAAAAATGCATCTCTTCCCCATTCCTTCTGCTCAGTTTGATCCTCTAATGATCCCCTGTGGAATTGTTCTCAGGGGGTTTTGTACCACTTTGCTGTTTGCTCAGTGTTTGGAGTTGAAGCAGGTGTCTCGGCGGACCAGGGCTGTCTGGGGACCCATGAGGGGCTCACTTTTCTTGCTATCTTCTCGACTGTTCCCTCCACCTGGGCACTCCCTGGTTTTGCAGACTCTGGGACGTCAGCTACTTGTGTGAGTGTGTCCATGCCCTGGCGCTGGTGCAGTTACTGAGGTGCCTGCAGTGATTTTGGTGATGTGGAGATCAGGGTGTGGGTATGTGGGGGCAGGTAACGCTGGCAGGCACTGCTGTGCTTTTCCCTTATCTCAATTAAAAACAAATTTGTTGCCATTGGTAGCCTGAGAATTTCCCAGAAGCAGGAAGAAAGCGGCTTCATCCCTTCCTCACTGCCTTCTGTCCATTTCTGGATGCATGACAGAACATATTCCTGTGTCCTTGGGCAGGGAGGACCCCTGATCGGTGACCAAGGGCCCGTTGCACCCAGCATTACCCGAACAGGCAACACAGAAGTCAGCCTGTCGGTGCCTTGGAAAGGCAGCAATCCTCTCCTGGTCTGTAAGTCTTCCCCTGGCTTATAATCCTCTCCTCCTCCCCATTAGCCCCCGGTGGTGAACGCTTCCTGTGTGTAGCAGGTAGTGAAGGCAGTTAGCAGCCTCCTTCCCCAGCCTTCCTCCTCCTAAATCGGGTAGCACGGTGGAGCAGCTTCATGTCACGTTGTTGTTTTTTCCCTGTTTGTTCCCATTCCCCAGCCCATTTACCACAGAGGACCTGCTTCCAGGGCTTTAGCGCTCACCACTGATAAAGCTCATCAAGAGATTTGTAGAAATAGCGTATTAAGATCATGGTCTGTCAAATGTCAATAAGCAGAGTAAAGAGCTCAGCACCGCAGTTATGGAGATCCAGCAATTAAAGCATTTGATGAAAGTATTTTATTGGAGTATGTATTACCATTTAGTCCAATTATTCTGCCATTAAACATTAAGAATAATTGAACCAAATGGTGCCCAATAGAAGGAATACATCTGCTGTGATGAATTCCTGCCAAAAGGCACTGGGAATCTTAGCACAAGCATTTTGTCAACCAGGATAACAGTATTTTCTCTCCAGCTGATAAAGCAGGGCTTTTGAATCTTATTTATGATGTATAAATTGGCTAATTTGTTACCAGTATCAAACAGCCCATAAGAATCAGGCACTGTAATAGCTAACAGAACACTGACAGCTTCATCACTTGCTGACTGCATGGAGTACAATATATGCTCAATTAATATAGAGTGCAATTATCACAGAAATTGTGAGCAAGAACTAATTATACAGAAGCCTATCAAAAACAGCCCAAAGCATGGCGGGATGTATTTTAAGAAACTTGAGAGTTTTTGACTTCTCATTTTTTCTTTTTATTCATTTTATTCTCTTTCTTTTCCTTTTCCTTTTTTTTTTTTGTTTTTGTTTTTGCTTTGCTTTCTTTTTCCTTTTTGCCAATGTTTGCTTTACCTGCATGCGAAGGAAGGGGATTTGACTTCAACAGGATGACCAGGTCAGCTAAGAGCCGGGCCACAATGCTATGGGTGAGCTCAGACACCAGTTCCAACCTCTATATGAAAGAGAAAATCACAGTGTTTTTCTGTTTAAACACATTGTAATTGTGGCGAAACTAAGGATAACCAAAACACAGCTAAAGCAATCTTTTCCCTAAGGTATAAAAGAGAATCACAGACAGTGACAGATGGGAGCATTTTTGAAGGAAACGTTTTGGAGAGATTAACATCTTGGTAGGTTTGGTTTGTTTTGTTTTGTTTTTAAATGTTGTAGTCAAGAAAGCATCTTTAACCCCTAGGAAAGGCAGCTTTTAATTCTGAGATAAATGCAGCATTGGCTTGTTAACTGTTTGGAGGTCACTTAGGTACTTGGTAGTTCTCAGGTAAGAGGTAGTTCTGCTTTCTTCACTCTAGTTGAAACAAACAAAAACGCAACAAGCAGAATATGGATTTCAGCTGTTTTGGTTGGCCTTGCTTTCCTGTAGCACTCACTTCTTGGGTAATACTGTTCACACTTGGAAGTAAGTGTGAAAATAAAATAATCTGGAGAAAAAAAAAAAAAAAAAGGAAAAAAGAAAANAAAAATGCCAGTAAATGTAAATCATGCAGATTTCTAAGAGATTTCCAGTGTTTCAGATACTGAGAATATATTTACCAATACTGCTATCTTCAGTAAATAAATAAACATTCCAGACTCTGGGATTGTTTAAATTTCTATCGATGTTTATTTTAATAAAAAATATGAGTAACTTTTGCATGCCACCACAGTGAAAGGCCACAAAAATTAATAGAGTGTGAAATAAAAAAAATAAAAATAAATCTTAAAGCACCTTAGATCTGTAACCTGGCAGACAGAACTCTTCTGCTCTAGGAGTCTTACCTAGAATTAGAAAACAAAGTGTTTTACTCACAGCTGACTGGAAAACATAATTTTTTTTTTCTTTGAGTAAAATAATCTTAATTTGAAATACTGTGGCTAAAGATTTGTTTTTGCACTTGGAGACAAATGGCCATTTGGAATAGATGTTTTTCACTGAAAGTTAGGAAATGATTGTTCATACTGAAACTGGAGTAATGTTTTGCCGGTCTTTGAGTGATTCACATGACAAAACCATAGCAGAGTCAACATCTATTTTTACTGGATGTTTTCTGGTTTTGATGAGAAAACTTTGGATGCACAAACTGCACTCTGCCTGTGATGTTACGTTTTGGAAGCTGCTCTTTGTGCTTCGTTGGAGAAGGAGCTGTCGATCTCCAAAGCGATGTTGGAGGAAGTCCAAACTTTTCTTTCCTTTTCTTTTAATTTTAGGCCAAAGTTATTTCCTGAGATTCTGTGCTTGCTACAAAACCTTTAGTCCACTGTCTGCATTTTTGCATCCATGTGTTTTCACTTGGTGAAAAACAGGGCTGTTTAGTGGTGGAAATGATCAATGGCTCCTGCAGGCCTCGGTTCAGGAAAGACATCCCAGTGCAGGAAACCACTTCAACGTGTGCTTTGCTATGAGCCAAGATGAAAGACAGAGGTTGTGTCCCCTGACAAGCGATGGATGCTGATGTCTCTGTTAGTTCATTTTGTCCTCTGAGGGCTTCATTAGACTTTCACCTACATTGCAACCAAGACCTGCAGAGGGGTTTGTTGCTTGTATCCCTTCAGAAGAGAGTGCCTCGTCCCCCTGCACGTGGCTTTCAGTGCTGTCACCCAACCTTCCTGCTCTAAACTCAAGTCCTGGCTCTATTTCTGAGGCAGAACCTTAGCCCATGGAATATCACTTGGTGACTGAAGATGGGTAGTCCCCTTCACGACATAGGGTCCTTTATTGTGCTGCGCTCCGTGTAGTCTAGCACAACCACAGGGCTCAGTGATTCTCCTGCTGAGCTGAAAAATCTGGTACAGGTCCTGGGAGCAATGGGATTTGGAAAATAGAATTAGTGCTGCCTTGTGGGTGGGAATTAGCAATTGTCGGCACCTGAATGGCTTAGCCTGCACGCTCGCTCCGCAGAGAGAAGAGCACCAGCTGGGCTGAAACCACAACTCGTCCTTCCGCAGAGGCACTGGAGGAGCTCAGCACCTTGCAGAACTGAGCCCTGCAATTTTAGTTAGCGTCATCAGCAGATACAAAGCTGTTGGCGTGAGTGTTGCTAAGAAAAACACTGAAATGAGGCGCAGGGGACCTGCCTTTTGTTCATGAGTGCTGCTCTCCTGGGGGACCAAGAGAAAGAAACTCAGTTTCTCAAGTGCCAAAGGACATTGGTTTCCTTTGTAAAATCTAGGGCTGAAGAGGCCCTGTTTACTGCTTTACAAAATTTGCCATGGTTAGCTTATGCAATGCCACTTGTCCATGATTTAATAAATACCCTGATTTTATTTATTTTCTCCAAAAGTTTGGAGTTGTGAAGCCTTTTCAGTTTTCCAGACAGCTATTTAATTCCTGCTTTTTTGTTTGTTTGTTTGTTTCTGCTATAGACTTCTAAAGCAAGAGAAATGCTGGTGTGCTAGGTTAAACAGCCATCTGGTGCTTGATATCTTTGCACTTGCAAGTTCACCAGAAGAACCAACAGCACTGCTCAAAATTCCAACATGAGTTTTCCTCAGTCCACTGATGACTAATCTCATCAGTCTCCTTCTCTGGGCCTGATGCTGATAACACAGCCTACCCGTCATACTCTTCATGAGGAGCTCTCTCAGAGCAGATTATCAGAGCAGCAGGGAACATAACATGTACCAATGCTGTGAAACACTTAGCCCTGTGCTTTACCTCTGCCAAAAGAAATGCAACTGTTACTGCATTTTGCATGGACTGTGAGGCTTGTAGAGGCAGGAGGATTGGGAAACTGTAGTTAAACCTTCAGCAAAATGAAAAAGAGCTTTTCATAACATCTCTTAGTTCACCTGGTGCCTAAGGCACAGCACTTCTCATTGCAGTCAGCATACATTAACACAGGGCTGGCTCAAGGCTCCTCTGCAGACAAAATCAGAAGAAGAGGGACTCTCTGGTCCTGTCTTGAAAATATAATTTCACCTACATGTTTACTGGGAACTTGATCCTGCCAGCTGGGAGGAGCCAGCCAGGGCATTTTCCTCCTGAAACCCCAGTTCATTTATCTACCTGCACGTGAGCCCTGCCTTCACAGCCTGCGAGCCTCTGCGTCTCTGCTATAGGCAGGTGTTAATGCTTTGCTGGGTCAGAGCTAATGTAAATCCGTAAATGCTTTCAGTCAAAAAGGAAATGTAATCATTTAGTCCAGATGCTCATTAGTACTGCCACCATTTGTCACGAGCATCTTGCAGTTCTCTCTGTTCTCCAATATGCTCTGCACATATCTGATGTTCGTGTTTCCGCGTGTCTGTTGTTTGTTCTGTGGATAAACCTCAGGGTCTTGGCTGGGGGCAGTTAATTCTTTGGGTTGCCTTCTCCTAATGGGGTATGAAGATGTATGCTTGATCTATTCAAGTACTAATCAAGGCTTGAATGACTCCCAGCATCACTCCTGTTCATTTTGAATTGGAAATATATCAACAGCAGAGCAAAACGGTGTTTCTCAGCAGTGTGTCATAATGATTGGTTATACCGGTGTCACAATTCTGCAAGAAATACAGTAAGTACTGAACAGTAAGTTCACTTCTATTGTCAGGAGTGCTGCCTCACGGGGAGGCATTTGTAACTAAAACCGTTGTTCATTTGCAGAATCTGTAAGAAGAATGAAGCCTTGTCTGGAAATATGCTGAAAAGCTGCCGTAATAAATTTGACATAATATGCATGACGTGGATGGATAGATCATTGTTGGCAAGGCCTGGCAGATGAAACTGGTGTTGTGGAGCCAGAATTACAGGGAGACAGAAACATTGTTCTACAAGGCATGCTTCAGATCAGAACCAAATCTAAAGCAGCTATATACTTTAGTTGTGCTTAAACTGAATAATAAGAAGGCTTGCTCAGAAATCTTACTGTGCCTTGGAAAACACATTGATTTCTTGCTCTTGTGAACTTCTAAGAAAGTTTCTTACTCGTAAATAGAAGCACCTGCATATTTTTTATTCCTTTTTAATGTTATTACATGATATTTAAGAAGTGTGTATGAGAAACTCAACAAAGAAAGCAGAGAAACAGGTGCATAGTGTACCTAGGCCAGTATTACGGCTAGCGTTTAAATTTCACCAGGGAAGTCTTGTGGCTGCTCTTGGTGCGCTCACAAATTCCCTACACATCTTTGGCAAATTACTCATTCTCTTTGGCCTCTGCTTTCAAAAGTGTTTTCCAGGTCTGATGTTTGGATTTTCAGCTGAGTAGCTACTGTGGAACATATATGAAGGATATAAATGGTATGCGAGAGTTCCACTGTGGAGGTTTGCCCCCCCCCCCCCCNAATCTTTCAAATGAGCATTATGTCTTATGTGCGCGTGATTCTTACCTTACAGAGAAATGATCAGTTAGGTGATGTATAGTATTTAGAAGTACACAGGCTCTCACTAAAATAAGGTAGCAATGGGTACAAGGCATGAATTTGAAGAGGTGCGAATTGCAGACTGCAGAAACAGGCTGGAGAAAGGTAGAAAACAACAATTTTCTGTGCTGGAGCAAGATATCTCTGGGCATGCAATGCCACTTCTTGCACATATGGGACTTGATTCTGGAGTGTGTTGTGGTATATTATGTTTTGGCTATCCATTATTTATTGTGTGACCTTAGAAGTTGTTGATAAATCAGATACACTTCAAAAGGTGCTAACTAAAGGCAAGTATCTCTCTTTAGCACCTCTGCACTGTGTGCCTTATTCATTTGAAATCAACCATCTTTATTTTAGGAATCTACTTTGCCACAACGTTATGATCCCAACCGATCCTGTCTGAACACAAAACACAAACCCTCATATGAAGGCGACCATCTAAACTACGTGTGCAGCAGACATGGGTTCATCACTGTTTTCTCTTGAACACTTTCTGCCTCTTGAATGCCCACAGGAACTGGAGAGAGAGAAATGGTTTTTGCACTCTCACTGATAAGCTGTCTGTGTGTGGATGAAGGTCACCTTGGAACAACTCAGAGCAATTATCGGAAGGAGGTTAGATCTCTGTCCTCTTTTTTATATTATTCTCATAAGCTGCATTTTTGGCATCACTTAGAAGCCAGGAATGTATCAAACCCGCGTATGTCAAATGCTATTGGCATCAAATACCTTTCATCGAGCCCCAAGCCTCTTGGCGTCTTTTGAGCTCTGCACCCAGGAAAGTGGCTTGTCAGAGATGATTTTTCCAAGTGAGGAAGCATGTAGCATAATGAGACAGCGTAGCTTCAGCATACACCTTCCAACTAGTTTCCCAACTGCTCAGAAACCAAACATGAGCCTGCATAGTAATTGGGCCATAAAGAAAGCTGAGGATACAATGAATGTATGGCCTGTGTTAGCAAACCCTTCATCACCCTCACTGCCGTTCCCCAAATGCATGTCAGCATTTCCCGTTTTCACCAGTCAAGATCTTTCAGAAAAAGAAAAAATAAAAAACAAACAAATAATCCAACCATGTCAAGCAGCATGGGCATAAGAATAGCAGAAAACAAACCACTCAGATGTGCCAGGTGCGGTACAGAAAGCTCAGCTGCCTCCAGATCTGTTGATTCTGGATTTTGCAGTGATCAAAAAGTGTTTTGTACCACCAGCGATGTTACAGGCTGGTGCATGCACACTGCAGGCACAGAGAAACACCCACCAGTTTTGGCACCATCTGAATTGGCTCCCAAATAACTTTTTTAATTATTATTATTTCCCCTCTAGAGCACTAGAGCATGAGCACTGATCTTGGAAGCTGCTGCTACCAAATGCCTCTGCCCGCAAAGAACTTTGTAAGGAGGCTCTGCAGGTGATGGAAAGTGCTGAACTGTGCTGACTCCTCGAGTGTTACCTGAGTGGATGGGTCTCCCTGTTGGGTCATGGATCTTCCAACACAAGAACAGCATATCTCCTAGGGCTTTTTATTTATTTTTTCTTTTTTTTTTTTCTCTATTTTTTTTTTCCTAAATTCACAAATTCACATATATTAGATATTCTACACTTCTGTTTTTTTCATTCATGTGTGCTCTAGCTAAAATGTCAGAGAAACTGTATTGGCCTTTCTTTCATGGTCATTTTCAACATTCCTTTTCTTTAGGTGTTTTGTTGTTGTTTGTTTTATGTTTTTTTTTTTTTTTTTTTCC
>VXAV01001266.1:739257-760787 GCA_013399715.1 Alectura lathami
TTTTTTTTTTTTTTTTTTTTTGCCAGCTGCGTTCCTTATACATCACCTGACTCGGGTATAATGTGTATGTCAGAGCATGGTGCAGGGGAATCCCTGGTAGAGAGATATTGGTGGATTCATTCTTGCTTGAAATTCATCGAGGTGATAAAAGATCCAGAGCTCTGATGTCACTTGTGTGACCGCCTGTCATTGGTCTGGAACTCGGCATTAACAGCACATTCATGTTGCAGGCAAGCCATGCACTATGGACTAGAAGTGAAGTCTGGATGTTTTGCACAGCGAAGCGACCTTAACCCTGGTTAACCGAGTGTCTGTGCTGGCTTACCCGTGTCCTCTGCTGTTTTTTTCAAGTGACTGGTAACTTTAATCAGAGCAATGTAGTCAGAGTGAAAAGTGCTGCTGATGGAAGCATCCTGCACTATGTGTTACTTACTGAGGAGACAGGCCTTCGGCGCTGGCCAAAGCATCTTTAAATGGACAACAAAGCATCCTCCTGTCATGGACATCTCACTGGTGCAGAACCACACTTGTAGGTTTGTTGAGTGCTGCAGGGGGTACGCTGGGGGTGTTCTGAGGAGAACTACATACAGCATCTGAACGTTTCCTGGCCAGTGTAATAAAAGAGATCACAGAGACTGGTCCCATTGCTGACCTCAGTCGTTCTTGCCCAATGACTGAGTTACAGAGTGGCAATCAAGAATTTTATCATGACTGTAACAGTTCTGCTGGCCACGGCTCATTTCCTTCATGGTTCTATAAAGCCTTTGCTCTAGACAGACACCTAATGCTGTCTAGCCAGAATGGCTGCTGTCATTTGGCATTTATCTCTCAACATCTTAGACTGATCGAGAACTCAAAACACTAAAATGATTTGCTCTTTGGCTGCATGAAGCATGAAGACACTCAGTTATGAAATCATGGCATACAACATAAATTCCTTCTGCAGGTTGTTGCAGGTACAGTCCGTTCTGTGGGTTGTGTTCTGTAAAGCTACAGCTCGGGAGTGTGTTAGTACCATCATCGGAACACGTTCAGTTTTCTGGGGAGTGGGTTTGAAGTTTGTTTGTTTGTTTGTTTTTTAGTGTTTTAACCCTCTGCTGAGGCTGGTTTCCCATTGCGGTGGGTACATGCAGAAAGACTTATTCCTTTCAATTTATTGCCTAAAAGACCAAACAAACAGGACAGTACAAATATAAGAAGGCCATGAGTTTTAAGCAAATGCAAACAAGAGGAGAATATCAGAGTTGTAAGAAAATCCCTCTCTTCTAGTCTGCTGTATTACCCATTAAGTCACACATCATCTCCTGACTGTACTGCCAAACCAAACCCCCATTCCTCTGCTATTTCGCCCAAACAACAATGGAGAAAGCTCTTTTGATATAACAACTATAGGAAAATTTCCTCTTACGCATCCCACTTTTCTGTTTACTTCTCAAAGGAAAATCACATCAAACTTTTTTTCCTTTTGTTCCCATCTGCTTTTCTTCTTCGGAAGAGTTAATCTTCCTGCAGAAAGTCTACAACATATACAGCAGTTCTGACACACAGGTCCTTGGGACAGAGGTCTTGATTCTTCATGTTCATCTCTCCTAAAGATTACAGACAGCCCTGGGTATTGAAACTGGAGGTGTGGAGGTTCCAGTGCAAAGACTGCACAGAGAAAGGGACGTTTGTCATCAAATAAGGGAACTGGCATGACATGAAACCACAGGGATTACGAACAATGACAGCATGCTTGCTTCATTGTACAGGATGCTAGAAATGAAAAGACTAAAAATCCCTCCTTTTTGTTTTTTCTATATGTTTGTTTTCTTGGAGGGAACTTAGCAAAGCCAGTGGGAATTGTTTTGAATAACAACTGGCAGCCCTAGTCTAGCTGCTGTTTCCTCCGTGCTGCATCGCTGCCTTTGTTCTGGGGGCTCTTGGTGGAAACAGATCGTGCTGGCCGCTCGGTCATTCTGATGTGTTACACCTCAGCTGCGATCTCAGTTTCAACCCACAGAAGTGAGAGGGGATTTTTTTAAAGGTGGTGTGTGGGCAAATATTTTTTTACCTCTAAATATGCAAGTAATTCCTACAGGTTTTTGGAAACTTTTTCTGTAGTTTACAAATGCTGTAACTATAAAATGCCAACTTGATTGTAATTATAATGCCCCTTTCTCACATGAGCTGCAGAGAAAAATAATTCAATTTAATAAAATCACTCACATTTTAAACAAATGGAAGGGAGTAATTATATGTGAGAGATGCTGTGTCTTTTTCACAAGTTTCTACAGTCTCTACTGAGATCTACAAATCCATCATGAAAAACTGACAGTTAAAAATAAAAGGAAAAAGGAAAGAACAATAGTCATTACTTTTGTGATCTTCAACACGAATACGCTCTCCTCCAGCTGCTGGTTCTGCAGCTGTGGTTAACTAATAAACAGTATTCCCAGTCATGTGCTAACTGCATTTGATGTGGCTGGTATACAAACAAAGATGTCTTGGCAGAATAAGGCGCTATACAAGTTGCTAAAGGGCGCTATATAAGTTGCTAAAGAACAGCCTTGTCAATTTTAGATTCAGTAGAACCAAAGGAGAGAGCTTTGCCTATGCCATATGGAAAGACAAACAAGCCAAAACCACTTTACCCACAATTTTCTGCAACTGTAAAACAGATAACATACAGTAAAAATAAGAATGTGCTGGAGGCTATGCAGGACTTATATTTGCTTTAGAAATACTCAGAAGCAATGGTTTTCTTTTCATTCTCTGTTTCCAGTGGCTCTACCAGGTGCAACAAGAGAAAAGACCCTCCTGAAATGCTGCAGCAAATTTCTCAGCCTCTTCCAAAACCTTAATCTTGGATCTCTCACTGCTCGAGATGGAACGTGGCTTGCACAAATGTTTTCTGTGATCTGATTGGGAACAGGGCTGCCTCTTCCCCACTACCTCCATGCTCAAGGCCTCCGTGGAGCTCCCAACATGCTGAAGCAAGTGTCCAAGGTCCTTGCTGAGAGAGAGGCTAGGCACACACAAAATCCATTGAAAATACGACTGCAGAGGGTAAGTCTCTGGCTATGACACTTCTACCAGTGTCAAGATTTCTAAGCAAGTGATTATTTTTCAGAACTTTTGCCTCCAACAGGAACTGCAAATAACAGCTGCCACTGAAAAGCAGAATCTCTTCCATTTCCTCATCTGTGGATTCTGTTGTTTAACTTCAATTTGCAGAGTTTAGAACAATTTGGCCTGGGTATCTTGGTTCAAGACAACACCAGACCTGCAGGTGGATTTTTCTCTTACTCTTGGTGTGTAGGGATTGAAATGCTCATGTTTGGAAGGTAATTACTCTACACTGAAGTCACAGAGAATTGCCTGAAGCACCACTGAGATTTTCTCTTCTAGGTGCTGGCAAATACTGTTATGTCAGAATAGCTATGAGTCATGCTGGCAGCCACAATATTGATTCAAAACCAGCACAAGGCTTAGATTTGCTGTTTTTGCAAAAGAAGGGGAAAATGCTTCTCATAGAAAACTGGTCTGTATGAAAGAATGGCGAACTGTTTTGTAGTCTTGGCAATACAGAAACATGGAGATCTAAGTCTGTTGTCTCTTGCATTTTTCCTAGAGCCATGTAAAACCAGAGGGGAAAATCTGTCACAGAGGGAGGCACGATACATAAAACTTTGCCTAAGCAGATATTTTAGTATCTCTTGTTGTGAAGGGCGATCATTACCATCATCATAAAGCAAAGTAGTTACAGGTGCTAGTTCTTAACACCTGATATAAATGAAGGACTCTGTGCTGTTTTTATGATGTTACTTCTAAGCATGTGTAGAAGAGATCTAAATGAAAACAGGGTGCAATGAGTGAGGCAGGTGCAGGAGGACCAGACTGCAGCCAGGTTCCTGCACTTGCTGCCACTGACAGCCAATGCTCCCCTCAGCCCTGCTCCAGTTCTCTGGGACAAAACTAAAACATTCTGCTGCTTTCCCTCCTGAATGCTTCATTAATCCCCCAGCCTTCAGCTGCTTACACCTGATTTTCTTCACCTTTCTGAATAGCTTCATTCAGCTCAGTGAGCCAAGACATCTTCGGGATCCAGACCTCAGCTTTCAGGCTCTCCTGGGGGCACAGTGCACAAACAGCCCCCACTGAGCAGCACCCTGACCAAGCAGGTATGCAGAGCCTTAAAAATACGGATGACATCTAAATCCTGGAATTAGGAGGCAGCTGTGGAGAGCTGTGCCTCTAGAAAACACAGACAAGCTAAGATGTGTATGTATACAGCACGTGCCCACACAGGCAGCTGGTTCTGCCCTCAGTTTCTAAACCACAAATGAACTTCAGGAGAGCCAGGTTCTTGGTGATATAAATCCCACAAATTTACACCAGGTGAACACACAGCCTGAGGCCTTTCCTGGGACACAAAGGCAGAGAGAGTTCCCTTCTCATTTGATCTCTTTTCTCCAAAACAATGAAACCTGCCACAGAGAAGAGGCAATATTTCTGGGTTGCGTGCATTTGCCTAGCTCTTCTACAGCTACGGGCTGTGCTGCAGCAATCCATGGTGGATTCAGCCTTGTGTTTGTAAACAGCACAATGATAGAGCTAATGTAGAGGAATACACAAATAAGCCGTGTTCTGTATAGCCAGGAGCTTGCTAATAATTCTCTAAAATTGTTCTCCAGCATTAATTGAAATCATAAATCCCAATCACATTCAAAGCATAACTACTGTATACCATTGGCTCACTTCAGCTCTTAATCATGGTCTTCTGGGGAATATTCTTGCTGCTTCTTCCTTCCCTCAGGAGCAGCCATATTTATTATTGTAGTTCAAATACCTGGAGATATTTCAGTTGAAAAGCCATGTAACATCTCTCTAAGCATGTCAATACGTGTTCAGCTTAATATGAATGTCTGTGCTGTTCCCACTGGAGAGAAGTAAAACAATATCAAGGAAATATATTTAACTTGTTTCTGCACAGATGCCTGCAGATATCTTTCATCTAAAGAATATTTAAATTCTGTTTTGTTAAGGTAGGGTACTTAGGTTATACAGTGGAGCAGCCAGGAGGTTATAGTCTCCACTAGACAATTTGCCAGACGAGAAAGATGGCTTAGTAGCAATGTTGACAGCTTTATTCTTGTGGCTTTGGCAGAAAAATAGGCAAAAAGATTGCAGAGGTGGCAGGATAGAATACAGCATGAAGGTTCAGAAAAATATTAACTGGTTGTAAAATGAGTGGGTGGATGCACTAAAGGAGATGGCATTTCAGTTATATAACAACACTTATTGCAACATTTTTATGGCTAAATTATGCCCTTATTCTGTGTTGTATTTTGCATCTGCTGCCCAGCTCCAACAATGAGGGAGAAAATGTTTATCTGGCAAGAGAAAAGGGCAGCAGCCATTCATCATTTTCAGCTGAATCATCCCATTGGTCCCATTGAAGATTCCCCTGAGAACTCCATTTCTAATATATTATACATCGTAATTTTACAGACCTGCTTTTATTTCCTAGACCAGCTACTTGCATAAGGCACCCCCAGACATCCCTGATCTGAATATGAAGAAGCTGTGCTGTGCATGTTGGATGCAGCATGCAGCAGATGAGCGAGCACGCTGGCTGATGTGGTCTTCTCAGGGAAAAAGCTCCACATTTACTGTCACTATCGTTCTGCCTGAGGAAGACCTGGCAACCTGGTGCATCTCTGCGGTCATGCCCTTGGGCCATCCAGCAAAATGCGCTCCTGAGCATGACAGATCCAGTTCCTCCCCAACAGGCTGTTTTGCCAGTGGAAATTGAATGTGCTGTCAGGGATGTGAGCTGCAGTCATGGTCGTTTGGATTCTCATCCTACACACAACTCTAAAACAGTTTTTCTAAGCAGTCACAACATTCCCCTTGTGCACATAATGAGGAACTTCACTGTGGGTACAATCCCTGTTCTAAAGAGCATTAGGCATGAGTAAGATGAAAGAAAATATATATGATTAGTCACACTTCAGAAATGGGAAATAAGACATTAAGGCAAAATTCATTTTCCTTTTCCAAGTGCGGAGGCTTCCACTGAAGGTTACTTTAGGCAGTTATAAAACATTTGGGGAAAAATTGTTTTATTCTGTGCTGTAAGTGGGATCTCAAGGGTCATGATTTGCATGCTGAACAGCTGGAAGAGGTGTCTGAAGTTCTCCATATCCCAGTCCATTGCACCATGCAATGTCCAGAAGAATAATCTCTGCTGCCTGGGTCCTAGTCTAAGATGTTACCATAAGTTCAGGGTTACCAGAGCCACTGATTCAACCTCCTGTGCCTCCCTTCGTGCCCTTGCACATAGTCTTCAGCTTCCCAGTGGTAAAAAGTTCATCCGCTTTGGTTTTCTCAGGGTCTCTCAATATTCTCTGGGTAATGTTAAAAGGGAAGGCTTTCCAAACAAGAAAATATATTTACATGGATCAGAAGGGAATAAAGAAAAACCTACCCAGACTCAGTGAGACCAGTCAGAGCTTTGTAATTCCTTTCAAACTGAGGCGTAGGGGTAAAGAGTGGCAAGCCTGAAGACCTTAGGAAAGAGCAGGGAGTTTAATCACTTCATTTCACACATACCTCAATCCAAAAGGTGGCAGCCTAGAGAATATTCTCAAAGATGCTGTGTTTTTCTGGCTCAGGGCTTCAAAGGTTACATGAGAATTTACTACGGTAGGCAGGAAAGGGATAAGATAAATGATAATGGAAGAGCCAAGGATCAGTGACCAATGCAGGGAAAAACAAGATAACAGCCACCATGGGAAAAAGTGTACAAAATGGAAAGTAAAACATCAGGGACACTATACGCTCAAAAGAACAGAAGAGTGATGAAGACAGAAACTCAAATAGCTGTTAGAAAATTGGCAGCGGAGTGAGAAAAGGGACCATTTCCTGTGACTGGAGAGAAGGGTCTACCTGCTTTGGTGACTTCCTGATGGCCAGCTCTCAGGGAGGTGGGAGGCCTGATGAGGAGCGAGATGATAGGGAGGACAGGCTGGAAAATGGGTTTGTTGGAAAAAGTGGAAAACGTTGTACCTTTTTCTCCAAAAGCAAAACATTTATACATTTCAAACAGACAAAACATTTCCAGAAAATATTTCTGGTGGAGTTTTAATGAGGTAGGGATTAATATTTTGTAATAAATACTATGTGAAACTGTTGCCCTGAAAATGTCATCACAGTTGGACCCCCTGGGTGCTGACCTATTGATAGAGTAGACAGTGGGAGGGGGCATAGCTTTCAAGGAGCAAATGCACCAAAGGTTCTTTTCCTGGCACCAATCTCTCTGATATCACGCCAGACAACCACCTGAACGACGCTTTTCTTGATTACCACTAGCTTCTAACAGTTCAGATCAAACTTATTTCCTGAGCTCTCCTCTATGTTTTGTACAATTCTCTTTACTGGTTCAAACATATTTTCATTGTATGAACATTTTCTTTCACATTTTTAAGTATTAATAGAACATCTATAGAGTGTTATTGCCAGATGTTTAATGGAAGATTTTTACAGTCATAGATATTTGTCAGAAAAAACAGCAATTGATTGTGTCTGTGTTTAAAAGTGATGTGTGTGAATACTTCTGCCCTGGTACAATATAAAAAAGAGCATTTGAAGTTCTGTAAGAGGTAACCTAACCTCAGCACCAGATATTTTAAGGGGTACTACTTAAATGCCTCNCAAGGCTTATTCTGCAGGATGTTCTGTTTCTGTCCTATGACACTTGCAGTGGTTTTAAAGCCAAGACTTGGTTTCAGAAAATCCTCCCTTCAATCTCTTGTACAGAATCTTGTATTTCATATGTATCCTATCAACTGGAAGAGCAGTGCTCAAAATGTCTCTGGGTTTGACAATCTTTCTCCTGCTTTCATTTGCCCTTCCATCGTGTTGTCAGCCATTCCTGACACGGGTAAAACTTGGGTTGTCATGAAAAGAGTGTTGAGTAAAATGCTTTGTCAGCAAAGCAGAAAGTAATGCAAGAGAGCAAAAAAGGGTACTTTCAAGGATTACTCACTTGGAATCACAGGATGCTGAACCAGTACTTGCTGGATTTTTATAGACAAAAGGGAAATTTTGTCTGAGAGAGCTACAACTTTGGTTAGCCAGCTGTTTGTGTTCTCAGCTCACGACTCAGGGGACATTTTGCTCCAATGACCTCTAAGCTGCCTTTAGTTTATTGATTGGCTAATAGGGAAAATTGATTTTTAACTAACTCACCAGTTTTGAGACCTGAACACAGTCGTCACTTCCAGTAAGTGTACTTCTACTCAATCATGTAAGTTGTCTCAGTCATCAACTCATTCTGGATGCTGTAAAAGATAAGGATGTGCCAAAAGGTTTGGCAAAGACCCCAGGCAAAGAAGACATAGTCTAGGACAATCCATGGATAAAATGTGTGTAATGTTAGGCTGTGCCTATCAAACATGCACTGGTATGGCAGACAACAGCTGGCTGTGCCTAAGGGGTAATGGGCTGAGAACAAGAAATTCAGGGATTATCAGGGAACAAATATCAGGGAGAGGCTTCTGGAGTGAAGCGTCTCACATCTGGGCTAGCCATACTTGGCCTGGTGCCTTAGGCCAAAATTAAAGAGGTAGTTTAAAACGTAATGTATAGCAGCTTTGGAGTGAACTGGTCCAGTAACGAGCAGGGTCTCTCCGCTGACCTTTTGCAGTTCTAATATTTGTAGTCTGAGCTGAAAGATGTCACAAGTAAAACCAGTGCATCATACTTCATAGTTGGCTTCTTGCAAGGTCCAAATCCAAGCGCTCTGAGTCTCAGCCTTGTTTTCAGCTCGCCTGTGTCCATGCAAAGTACCCACCAAGCTGAAAACTGGGATTGGATGGTGAGCATTTAATTTGGGGTTCATGAGCTACAAGAGGTTGCTTGTTGTTGGTGGTTGTTTTGTGGAAATCAACAGACAAAAGGAAACCTAAAAAAAATGCCATTTTGTGTTCATCTGAAAAATGTGTGCCTAAGGCAGTGTATTTTTATTTTTGAGCAGTTTCATCAGAAACGGTTACATTAAATTTTACAGGAATAATGTGTTCTTTCAAAGTGGAAAACAAAGGCATACCAGTTACAAGTGGCAAATGAAACATAAGAAGAACGGAGTAAAATGCATCCCATTGCTAAGGAGAAAAATGCTGGAACAAAATATTTCTAAATTTTCATAAACATCTGTTATTGTAAGACTAAAAATATTTGTCTTCATCAAACCAAACCGGTGAGTAGCTCTGCCTCCTCCTTTCATACTCTACTTTCTGGATGAATTTAATACATGTCATTCTTCTTCATCTGATTCTGGCTTCAGTGTTGTAAACATTAATGTATATTAATTAATTTAACCACATGAAGAGCTTCACTGACTTGTTTGAAGCTGATTAACATCATGGCGGGTTTTGCTGGAAAGGCTGTTGCTAGTCTGGAAAACTAAGTCCATGCATCTGGGGAATTCATGCATACAGCAGCTGTGCAAACAAGCTATTAGACATCATAAATACCTCAGTTTACAGCATCCCATCTCATACATGTGGTTATAATTTTACAGTCTATAGGTGACCTGTAATATATGATCCCACCACCAGATGCAGGCTGAAATCTGCAAACAGTTCCCTGAATGAACAGTAAAAGATTTGTAGATACTCCAGGGCCAAGAACTAAAAAAACCAGCTATTAATTTGGGGCACTCATGTCATGAAATTTTGATCACCTAGCGTGGCACACCACAAAATTCATGCTCCCAAAAAACCCTAGGCCCTCTATCTAGATTCCGATACTTCTGTTCCATGTACAGACATTTCCTGACAACTATCTCTGGACAGATTGCTTGTCCAGAACATCCGAGTTGCACTTCTGTGCATGAAGAACAAGACTGCAGACTGACAAAAGCCAACCTGATGGAGCGGAACAGATGAAAAACAGTGGCTGAAAACATCTGAATTTGATGAGAACCCTTCCACAGGATGACTAGGTGTGTTGCAAAACTGCTTCTGGTGTATATATGAGACTGTTGTCTGTGGCAAATCCAGAGGGTTACAAAGATTATGGTCCAGAGAAAGGGTCATGACACCTTTTCATTTATGTATTGTCACATACTGAAATTTTCATTCTTATGGATTTTTTTTTTCTTTTTTTTTTTTTTTTCTATCAGCTACACAGAATTCAAATTTAAACATCTTTTTGAGCTTGGAGCTAGACTCTGAAACATGTATTTCTCTTCAAGAGATGGAAAGCAGAGAAAGTAGCAAAGATCCGAAGTACTCTCCTGGCTTTGGACCATGTCTTAGGTTATAATTTATGAGCCTGGTAACTTGCAATTGGTGGAAAATTATATGGAGAATGTCAACAGGTAGGACGTGGGTCTGCATTTGTAAATAGCTGTTCTAAAATGTACATGCTGGTATCCACCATGTAAAGCATGGAGCTAAGCATAGCGGGCAGCATGGCAAATTTAAAAGCATGCTTTTAATTGAATGCTGCAGATTTTGATTATATATGATGAGTTTTGCCATTATTATGCACTCCACAATACTGTTTGGGGGTGAGTGGGACTGCAAATATGTTACAAACACATCAAAAAGTAATGTCTTCAATCTGTGTCACTTTCCACAAGGGAAAACTCCAATGTATTTGTTGATTATTTTGAGGAAATGTTATGTCTGAAATTGGACAGAAATGCATCGGCAACCTGCATGCATTCAGTGCTTCCTTACTCTGCACTGATCCCACTAAATTCTGGGTAAGGAAAAGAGACTGCTTTTTACTATTAAAGTCAAATCTTGCCCTCATCACTCCAAAGACCATGCCGTAGATGGATCCTGGTTTACTAGGAAAGCAGAAGCAAACATCCAGCCCAGGATGTTCCTTTTAATCTCTTTTCAGCATTTCTCCCTTGCATTTCACTGATGTTTATGAGCATTTTAGGCTCTTTATGTCTGTGCCAAAGTGTTCCCCCCTGTCAGAAGCAATCAGACATGTAATAGACTACAGACAACGTAGCTTAGGTAGAAGAAGCTCATTTTTCAAGCCTCCAAAAGTCATCAAAGGCTGGCTTTTAAAAGACATGCTGTTTACATGCTGTTTTAGTTTGTTCTCAATAATGTATTACTTATTAATGTCTTTTTTTCTGTTTTGCTTATTCTCCGTGGAGGCAGTTGTATTTTATCTGAAGGCATGGTTACTGTGAGGATGTGGACAAAAGAAACCTTAATGGCTTATCCATTAAACCCTAGAGTTTCACAGACTTGAGGTTTCACAGAATACTTTCTTCTCTTCAGTGAGGGAGGGATACATGTATTAAATCTATTTCGACAGGCAAATGTGGAATATCAGATTTTTGCAAACGTATAACTTTTAGGTAAATATAGCTGGTCTTTTATGTTTATTGAGTTTATAACTTCATTTAGAAGGGCTAAATGCTAGGGCTGTCAGGGGCACTGCCCATGCTGTTTCAGTTGCGCGATCGCCACTATTTAGTATACAAAGTTGCACAAAAACAGGTAAAAATTCCATTATAATGAAGGTCATTGACAGAATTTGCATTTTGACACCCTTTACAGTAACAGATTTTCTTATAGTACAGTTGTTTGTCCAAAGGTTAGAGCTCCTAAATGTTATTTTTAGGTCCAGTGTTCTGAATTCAGATGTACAGAAAAATGTAGTTCTGTTGGAGAAACCTTCTGGCTGTGGTTCCGTTTCCACCCTTCTACTATGTGCATGTTTTCAATGACACTCAGAGACAAGGCTGGAACAGCTGACATATCCCAACCAGTAGTGCCCCTTAAGTCTTTCTCTTTGTTGTCTCCTTCTACCCTTAGCATTTTGATGAAAGCCAGTTTATGCATCTTGAAGCCAGAAATCCCTTATGGAAACATTTCAATTCAGCTCGTTCATCGTGTGTATTGACAAAACCTCTCTCTCCCTCTCTCAGGATTCAAAAAGCCCCTGCCATTACCCTGGAAGCATCTGTGTTAGTTCCCCTCTCCACCCACATCTGGCGAGAGCGATGAGGATCATGCATAATGCAAAAGTCGGGGCTGCGCTCAGGACGAGGCTTTCAAGGCAGAGCTCTCACAGGTGCACCCGCTGGCCTGGAGAGAGCAGCCCTGGGAATCCATTAGGCAGCTGTTCGGGTTATCATCGCTTTAGAAACATTTTAGAAAGTTTTAATATCCTGAAATTAAACATGTGCTGTTCATCGCTGCGTTCTGGCTCCCCAAGAAACTCAGCCACAGTGGAAAATCTGAATAAACCCAAGCTGCAGGAAGCTCCTTTCCTGGAGCACAGGCCTGTGTGCCCCTGGAGAGCTCTGCGGGCTCAGTGTGACTGGTGCTACATCAGCAGTCCACCTGCTCTGAGCCTCAGCTGTTCCAGTCTGGAATTCAAGTACTTCCTCCAGCAGTTTAATTACACAGGAAATGTCAGACAGATTCCTCTAAATCCAAAGGATATTCTTTATACTAAAGTGAATATATAATATCCCTATATTTTCTATACACATGCGTTCTTCCTACTCACAAAGACTTTAAGTGATATACTTGGTATTTGACAAGTCAGTGCAAAGTTTGGATGTTTCGCAAAATACTTTTAGACCTTTGGGTCTGAGTTCTTCATTGGGATAAGCAGAGGATGCACTGACATCAGAGCAGCTTGGGTCAGAGAAGAAGTGTACTGGACTTCTTGCTGGAGGATAGCAGATGTCAGGGAGAGGTTTCCGTCTGATCTAGTGAAAGATGATACTTTCTTATTTCTGAGAAAGAGAGATGTGAACCCAAGACAGAAAGTTAGCTCCATTGGTAGCATTTAAAAAAAAAAAAAAAAAAAAAAAAAAAAATTCTGATTTTCTGATTGGAGATGTCTTGAAAGCTGAATAAAGCCACAGACCACCAAAGACTTGAGCTGCAAATGGAAACATCTGCTGGAACGGAGTAACTGTATCCCCACTCTGCTGCCAATGTGTCTGCAAAATCCTCTTCTCTCTGTCCTCTTGTTTCTTTCTAAGCAGCCATACCTGCACACCAAACCTTCTCCCACGAGTCCATCCACAGAGGTGTCTCTGAAGGCTGAAGCATTTTATCTGTCATCTAAAACCAATGGGAACAAACTCACCGAACCTCCCCACTTCCTTCTCTGCCATGCTGCTGCAAACTCCAGCCCCTGTGCAAAGCGCTGTTGGTTTTGATTAGACACAGCTTTAAGGGGAAGCCAGGACAGATCAGACAATGCCGTCAGGACTCTAACAGCTTTGCAATAAAGTAAATCCCAGCTGTGTGCCAGTCTGGGTTAAATCTGCTTATCCCCTTATTGAGTTCCTGTGATCAACTGGAATGCGTCTGGGGCTCACCAGAGTGCAGCCCTCGTGCCAAATGCTTTCTGACTCACACAGCATCTTCTGTAATAGTCTTTCTTGTAGTATATGAATGCAGCTTCTCGTTAGTAAAACAACTGTCTTGGTGGTGAAGGGAGTGATTTCTCCTTCACTGGCATCATCTCCACACTGCTGAAGTTCCAGTGATTGAGAGGTCTTCCTGATTTACCATGCTGTGCATGCAAACAAACCTGGAGGAGCTCGGGTTTTCTTTCTGGCATGCACAAGCCACATTCTTACAATAATAAAATTATTCTTGCCAAACAACCTCTAGATGGCTCTTGAGGCTTGCTTTGTCAATTAGCAGGCACCCGAAATAAGTGTGCCTCACTCTGCAGCAAGAAGCTTGTCTTTTGACTCTACTTCTTGCTTTGAGAGAAGAAACCTGTTGGAATGTTTTGCATGCACTGGGAAGACTTCCCCTGGTTTTGTAAATAGTGGTGGAAAGCAGAAAAATGTTTGTCTTGTTTCTACCCAGAAAGTCCTGTTGCAGATTCCACCTGTGCATATTGTGCTGCAGTTACTGCATATTTATTCACTCAGGTGTGGAAATTACCACTCTTGATTGTAGCTTAGCATGAAAAAAGCACCGCCACCTATTCCCTTACAAAGGCAGAACTGTTTGCAAGCATCTGACTTACCTGGTGAAATCCCAAGGCTTGGTGCCTGAAGTAATTTTGCTTACTGAAACACGTCACTTTTTCATCTCACAAAAGACTTTGGGGGTTTATTCCTGATTCACAAAGAAGCAGGCAATAGGGGGAGGAGGGAAGGAAGGAAAACAAATTCACAGATCTAAGGCGAGTCGCATCACATTAGCCCATCTTTCACCCTCAGCAGATCCTGTGAATTACTTTCTGTTCGAACTATTGCTGAGCAGATCACATTGGAGATGTTTCTTGTAACCCAAAAAGACACAAATGGAGCTTGCAATTAAGGGGGTAAAATCTGTTAGTAATGCTCCCAAGACAAAAAAATTTTTAAATACACTGGCTGCAACCAAGTTGTATATGTACTTCTTCCTTTCTGTAGTAAGAATTTATGCACTGTTTAACAGCACACTGAGGTCCTCCAGAATTAAAAAACAATGAGCTTATTTAACATTAATCAAGTACCATACAGCAAAGAAGAATTCAATGTGTTCTTTGTAGCAAAGGTTAATATCTTTACAGGCTGTACATTAAGAAATCCTTAAAATATTTATGCAAGTAACTGCAATACAGAACTGGCCAGGAAGAGTTACAGTAGCTTCCTACAATTCTGCTCCGCCCCCACCTCCCCCCCCTCCCCAAAAAAAAAAAAAAAAAAAAAAAAAAAAAAAAAAAAAGTCATCTTTATTCTTAGGTGTTGGGTTGGGTTGGAGATCATCCTTCCACAGTCACAGAGATGTGCCTGTGTACGCTTGTGCAGGACGTGCTTCTCCACCCTCAATGCACTCCCATACTGTGTTTGGTGCAGATTCCAAGTACAGAACTCTTCTTTTTGGTGAAGTTTTGACTGTTCTTGAACAAAGAGGGATCTAGAACTTGGCCTCACTTGGACTTGCTTGGACTAGCACCCAGCCACTAAAGAATCTTGTTATTTATGGCTGAATATGCAGAAATAGGAAACATCATATGGAGTACTGGTGAGAGAAATCAAACTTGTGGTCTGAATTTATTTTTACAATAGAACTAGTCTGCATTATCTCCACCAGGGAACATTCCCCGGACTGAACTGTACTTAAAACTGAAATTCACATTGGCAACAATATGAATTCTTTCTTAAATAAATGCTCTGGTCACAGGAGTTTAATACGAAGTAATCAACTTTTGTATCAGTTTTAGCTTTACAAGAAAGTCGTTGTGCCTTGCTAAGGCATTAGTAGGTGTTTCATTCTTAAAAGAGCACAGAGATTGACCCAGCAGACACTGAGAGCAGAATCTCATTTTTTAGATGCTGGAAGAACTATATGCATGGGACCAATTTAGAAAAATCCATTCCAATGTCACTTTCTTTTATAGGCTATATAAATAGGTATGAAAAAAATAATCACGTAACCACAAAGTAATAACACGACCTGCAGATTACAAGGTAATTAAACTTGAAGCAACCGAGCACAATGCTCCAGGAATAATTTACCTCTTGGTGTGGGCAGATGAGATGTTCTGATGTTTCTTGCTAATGCGAAATGAATAAGCATTGGGAGATCCAACCTGCCAGATCTAAGGAATTAACGGGTTCCCCACCTGTATCTTTCACTTCAAAACACTCGTGATGACAATCTAATTTGGAAAGCAGCAATAACCATGTGGTAACTGTCTTTAAAAGGCACTTACCATGTAATTTTATGGTCAGTGTATGAGAAGATAGTGTAGCTGGCTGAGAGCACTGATTTGAAATACACTGCTGTTGTTAGCTGATGGTCACCTTGGTAGAGACCTCAGCATATTTTGCTGACACATTGATGCAGTTGGTTCCTGGCTTGAGCCAGGTATAAATGAAACATGAAGAGCTGTTTAATAAGGGTTTTAGACAAGTCTCTGGATTCTAGGTAAGTAACCTGTTCTCTTCCTCTAATTCACACTGCTTGCCCTTCATAAAAAGGGTGCTAGCAGTGCAGGAGTTTCAACAACTTCATTTGGTAAAGTATACTTCTTGTTTTGCACTTCTGACTTGTGCCTGGCTGGGGACAGAATTCAGAGCTGAGTCCAGTTAAATTTAGGTGGAGATGGAGGTGATTACACTGATGTGCTATGATGTGCTGCTAGCTCAAATAGATTTCATTGATTAACTGACAATTTGAATAAACATCGGTGCAGGTAGAGAGCACTTACATAGGAAGTGTTTTTTAAACTTACAAATTGATTATTTCTTTCGATTGTAAATCACTGATGCAATGAGTTTGCTCAGGCTGCAGTACTGCTGTTGAAATCATCACCTTACGTCTACAGCATGTGAGCACAAACGTTGTAATGTTGTCTTATATACCTTGATTTGAGAACACACAGTGGATATGTTTTTAATTCTCACCAGATTCAGTGAGACTTACATGAGTTTTAAGGTGCAGGTGTTTTCTCTAACTGGAACCCTGGATATGTTTAGCTTTTTTATGGTTTATATCTTTGTCAGTGTGTCTCTGAGAATAGATGATAGCATTCAGCCCAGCATTTCCCTCTCTGCAGTTCTAAGGATACAGGCCAGGCGGTGCTCACAGACTCCTCTCCAGAGACGTGGTGGGACCTCTGTGCATTACAAGTATTTATCTTCCACAGCTGGATGATTTCTGCTCTTTCAGCCCTGCCCCAGCTTTGAGCTATCACTCAGATGTGCTGGTGGAGGCTAGGTGCCTTTCCTTAAATCTTGCTGCTGTAAATGTTGGAACTTAATAAAACCAGAATGGGTTCTGCAGTTACTGGATAACTCTTCTATTAAAACTCACAATAATTTTGACACAGGCAAGGTCTCAAAAGGTCCTAACCTGACAAAGGTAATGGGAGGGTCTCAGGTAGGGTAAACTGTAGGATTTATCTTCGCTGTAGGTCTTGCCCATGGGCTGAAATTTCCACTTCTTCTTTATCCTCCTACCACCATCCTCGGATACAGCTGGCAGGCACTGGCAGTGTGCCCTCACAGAGGCCAGCAGAAAACACTTCCTCAACACCAGCAAGGTCAGCCCTGCCTTCCAAAGGTGCCCTGCTCCCCACAGCTGGCCTTGCAAAAGGCAATATAACCAGGCGCATCTCCCTTCTGCCTCTTTTTTTTTTTTTTTTTTGAAAAATAGAAATGAATGCACACGAAGCTTCAAATACAAAAGATTATGGGCTTCAGTTTAGTGTGTGCTGTAAAGTTGTATTAAATGATCAAATGCTAATGAGGAGAGAAGCTCTTCTGGAGAAATAGGGAATTAGCATAAATTAATAGAGTTCCATATGTGCAGGTTTTACACAGTAACAAAGTATCTCATCACAAAAGTATAAATATATAATTTAATTCTTGCTGGGGCCAGTACACAGCATTACAGTCAGCACAGAAATACGAATTAAAGCATGGGAGGGAGCAGAGTGCCACCCGACCAGGTTCACAGAGAGGGCACTGTGATGGCTCCGCTGCTCTTTGTCTCTGTTTTCCAGCTCACACAGTTTGAAGCCAGGTCCACATGGCAGAGCAACATAGCCATGGCCTCTTCTACAGCCTGGGAAGTCATCCTGTTGGCTTCACTCAGTGCATTATCAAGCCCCTTAGCTCTGCCCAGGAATATATTTGCTTGGTAGCATAGGATCTTCCTGCCTTTGGCAGACAGAACTGGCTTCCAAGGCGTTTTGGTGGTGCTTTCACAGCACTTTCCAAAACCATGTGGAAATGAGCTACTGCAGGTATAAATTGACTTGAATTTGTAATTTGCCTTCAGCCTTACAGTGTATTTCACATTAAAGCTGTGAATGAGTTGCTATAATTGAGATTAATTTCACTGAAATGAGAAGCAAGCCCTGGAGAAAAGTGTGCAGCAGTACCACTGCACTTCTACTCTACTGTAGTTCGGTGGAGCCCAGAATTTTTGATTAAAGTAGAAATAACACTAACAGCCAATGGTAACTGAAGTATTTTTGAGAGGAGCACGCACTGTGGTACTGCAAAACAGGAATCCCATCAAGGTGCAGGGAAGCTGGAGGCTGGTCCAGCAGGAAGCAAAGGAAATTGCTTGCAGAGCAGAGATATAGCTGGCCAATAAAGATCTGAAAAACGCGCTCAAACGCCTGTAGTCTGGTACATATTGCAGGAAGGACAGTTGTTTTTCATTGGTCTTAGAGAGCAGAGTTGATATTTCTGGTAACACTGAACACACTTTCGGTATGTTGGTATTTGATCCGAGCTGCTCTCCTTGGCCTCAGAAGGGGCTGGTTTTGATATAAGAGAAAAAAAAAAATGGACCTGATATTAATGCCAGTTAGATAATGTGCACCTGGTGACTAGCCAGTGGTTTTCTACTTCAACTTCATCTTTTCCAAACCAACCCGTGACCAGGAATGTCAGTGCTGTATCAGTGACACCATGGTGGGCTCATCCTGGCCTGAACGCACACTGGTCTCCAAGAGCAGATTTCCCTTCTGCAGTTCAAGACAAACCTTGCTGCTGACCACTTGCGCATGATTTGCATCCTTGCTTTGCTTCGGCTTAAACTGTTTCAAATTAGTCACTTCTGAGAACCATTATGTCAAGAGATCTGTCTTGATTGCAGGGCCTCTGCGGGCAGAGAAAATGTCAGTTGTGTTCAGAGCAGGCCGCTGACGCTTGGTGACTTTCTGCCAGGTTACATGTTTGACAGCTGTTCTGGGGTGTGCGTTCCCAGCCACTGGCCTGACGGCCATCATGAAGCCAATTACAGTCATAGGCAATTAATGTTCCCCTCCTCAGGTTCTCATGGAAATGATAGCATAATGCAGAGGATCAGCATGAAATCTGTGACCTTTGGAAATATAAGCTTGCGACAGGAGTTGGGCTTGCATCTGCATCAACTGTGTCCAATTAAGCTCTTAAGGCATGGCAAGGGAGAGGGAAAATTACACGTTGCATAAAAGCAATGTGAACAATTTTTTCCTCTCACTTCCAAATACAATAGCCTGTAGTTGACCTGAAAATACCAGCTGTTCCCCCACACTCTCCATCAGCAACTCAAATCTCATGCTTAGTATCCTCTAGCAAAAGCTGTAATTTTGTACAGATTTTCTGTATTGCCGTTGTACACAGGCCTGAATCCATTATGTTTCTTCTGTTCCAAGCCATGTGCAGACAGGTCTGCAGAGCCAGGTCTTGCAGTACTGTAAACCAATGTAACGACACTGAAATGAAAAGGAATATGTTCATCTGTATCCTTTGAGTTCCTTCCCCAACAGATCTCTGTCTAACAAGGCAAGAGAGGATCCTTCACAGGGTGACATGACCAGTTAGCTTGTGTACAACTATCCCAGGGGTGTGTTTTGTTGCTGTGCACTCTGGAGAGAGACTGCAAACAAGAAATGAGAAATTTCTGTTCAATTACTGGGTGACGTTGCTTTGATTTTTGTTTTCCTATCCTTTTCTGGCTGCTCCAAAGTCAGGGATGTTGTCCTAGCTGGAGCCAGAGTATGGGCATCTCTTCCTACAGCGGTCACAACACCTGAGCTTTCCCATTTTGCCGTTGTGTCTGTACATGAATGGCCCATATCTGGGATCTACTGCCTGCCAGGGTCTCTATCCAGAGGTTCTTTTCGCAATGTGCAAAGACACCTGAATCAGTTCAACCACCAAAGAGAGACTTCAGCAAATGCTTTGGACTTTAGCGAACTCATAGCTGGGAAATCGTGTGAGAGTCCAGATGTTTCATCTGCTTTACTCCAAAACCAAAGAAACTGTTCATCTGCTTTCAGAAAAACAGGAAGTTGCCATGAAGCTTATAGGGTTTTTAGGCCAGAATATTTTCAAGACAGTTGGTCTAAAATGCTGTTGTCTGGGTAAAGCTGCTCAGAGCCTGGCCTGTCTAGCTGTTTGGTTTTACTGTTTTTATATTTTCCCATTACACCTCACAATAAAATATGTAAACTGAGGAAACAGAAATATCATCATGTTTTCAAAATCTCATTGCTTTCAGTTTGGCTACATAATTCTTAAGATTTGTTGATTTTTTTGGCTTAGTTGTTCGTTGGGGTTTTTTTGAGGATTTTTGTTTGTTTAGTATTTCCCATTGGAAATGTTGGGCTGCTTGAGTCTATTCCTAAATTAACCTTTGGATTATTAGGATATAAAGTCCCAGGGCAAGGTCTGTTCAGTAGGTAGTCCTGAACAACTGTCTTCTGTCGTATGGTCTTCTCTGTCATGGCAGCTTGGTGTGGTCTAAGGGAGTAATCCAACATCACAATTATCTATTCCTTATTTGAGAGAACATCAGTGAGGAATATTTCCCAAACTGGGAACACAGAAGTTGGAAAATGCTGTTTATATTCTTCCATGGCCAGTGAGCAAACAGAGAATACATTCACATTGGAAAACAGGATGGAAAGCATCACATACTGACCCCACCAGCTGCATTTCTTCTTCTCATGTGTGTGAGTGCCTGAGAGGAGAAAGACTGAGAGAGAACGAAGGAGAAAGAAAGCAGATGTGTTTGTCAAAATAGGTCTTCTTACTCTTCTTACCCACCAGCTCAGCGGGGAGCTGGGCACTGCAAGCGGAAAGGGTGCAGCACTTCAACCCTCTGTGTGGGTTATTGAGGACCAGCCAGTTTTAAGCAAGGTGCAAAGCTGGCTGGCTGCTTCCATTGCAGCCTCAAGCTGATTTTTTTTTTTTTTAATAATTAAAATACTTCTGTGAGAAGGAGCCTAAACTGTAAGAATGGGCTGTACAAATGCTATGCATGCAGAAATTGCACAGGGACACATATCACAAAAGGCTCTGCAAAGGTTTGTGCTCAGACAGGAGAGCATCCACCCTGCTCTGCACAGAGGCAAGGAGAAATACACACTGCATTTCTCCAAATTCTGTGCGCAGTCAAACACTTACACTTCAAACCAAGCTCATCCAAATTTGACAAGACATGTTTGTATTGATGTAAACTAATTAGAGAAGGAGTGTGTATAGGGAAGGAGAATTTATCTTTGTGTACCCATAACTTTTTGGTCAGTGAGGCTGCAGAGATTTGGAGCATGGATATTCCCACTGGCCTGACACTGGTGGCTGCTTGGTGTCCTTGGGCCACAGATGTTCGGTCCTGGTGTTGATGTCCAATACGTCCAGCTATTGAGGCAGATGGTAAGAAGCTAAATATTTCCAGACTTTTGGAAACATACCACCCTGGAGCCCAACAAGAGAGATAGCTGAAACTGGAAAATAATGTAATAGAATATTTTATTTTCCACAAAAGACCTTAAGGCTGGGAAGACTGCCATTTCTGAAAGGGCAGATTGGCTGACTTCCCCCTGTTCTGCAGTGTTACAGTGACACTCCATTTGTACCCCTTTCCTCTTTTAGAGTGAAGCAGAGGTTTGTACTTATTTTACACATATGCATACACTCACAACAGCAGGAGACATCAGGGTAAATGAGTAGACTCATTAAAAAAGCACCATAATTCAGCTCAGTCTTTCTGCAGCAAAGGAAAAGATTTTTTTTTTTTTTTTTTTTTTAAGAT
>VXAV01001266.1:760811-772516 GCA_013399715.1 Alectura lathami
TTTTTTTGGGAGGGGACTTACTGAAATATCTGGCCTCTTTGAAGATCTGTCCACTCATTCTTGATTCCATCTGTCCTCTCTCCAACAGGAGAGAAGAGAAAGACAAGCAAAGAACAGTAAGATCCTTGACTTGACAGAAGACTTTAACACTGGCTTAAGTTCAAGCAACCATGTGGAAATCAAAAGGAAGGTTCACTTCACACAGAGAAGGTACCCCTAATATCTGTGGACTACTGGTAGGCTTAATATCAAACCTGTTTCTGACAATTTTTTCCAGGCAAAAATATTTTCAGTTCAGTGCATATATTTATTTTGTAAGTAACAGGTGTTCATTAGGAAGGATTAAGAATTTCTTTGTTTTTTTTTTTTTCACTCTTTTTTTTTTCACTCTTTTTTTTTTTTTTTTCCGCTCAAGAATGTAATTAGAATGCTACTAGGAGAAACTGAATTGCTTGTGAGATTTTTCTGTAAAAACAACTTTTCCATTAGTAGTGTTATAAATTCTCTTTGAGGCAAATTCTTTCTTGAAATAAGAGGCCAGGTCTTTGTCTTCAGAGGAGTGAATAATGGAGAATAAATCATGGTTCTTACAATTTCTGCTTGTTTTGGATTCATGAAATTCAGTAGCCAGGGAGGATGGAAAGGGATATCCAAACAAAACAATTGTGATAAACAAACTCAATGGTCTTGGTACACTTGGCAGGGGCATTTGCTGAGCTCCATCCAGGGATGCTGCTAAGGAGAGGCTGAGGATAAATAGCACTACCAAAGTGACTACCAGAGACTTTGTTTGCAAAATATATTTACTGGTTCTACTTCTAAGACAAGGCATGGATAAAAGCATTCTAAATAATTTCTTGGGTTTATTTTTACTTATTTTGGACATACTTTTAATATGGAATTTTGAGTGATTTAATTCTGTTCAATTCATCTTGATGTTGCTAAATTTCTGTAGCAGTGTTGCAGCAAAAAGGTTTAGAATGACAAAATAAGGAACGTAAGCAATGTTATTAGCGTAGTTTTAGACGCATGAAGATTCTGCTCTGAACAGATGTTCAAATATTTTCTCTCCAGAGTGTCCATTTGTTAATATTCTCTGCAGAACACACTGACTTCTCCGAGGCTGAGAACCACTGCTCAAAAGTATAACTTGGGTCACACAACTGCTTTCAGGCAGTGGTTTCTGAAGTTGTAGACGGCCACAAAAGGAAGCACAGTACACCTGCAGATCTCTTTGGGGACCGATAGCTGAATGCAAAGAGGCTTGGTATAGCAGCCAGAGAATGGTGTCAAGCTTAGTTTTCCTATCAGTATGGCCACTGTGGCTGTACTAACATCTCACACATATCACTGCATTTCTCCCCCCAAGAACTCATTGCAATACAGAAATAGCAGAATCTCTTTTTAAAGGAAATGACGAACTAAGCTTAACTATGCCTAACTGTTTCACTGTGCAAAGCCATGGTGGGATAACCAACTAGCTCCAGGAGTCTGTTGACTCTGGGAGCTGTGGGTCCAGGAGGCTAACGCGGGCCTCAGGGGCTGTGTGGCTACAGCAAGACTGTGCTAATAGCAACTGACCTTATCTCCCAGTGGGGCTACTAGCCCTGCGCATTGTCGATGACATTTTGGCACTAGGCTGGGAATCATTTCCAGTGGGTTTTTATTAAGGACAAATGCTTAGGGCTTTTTCTTCCAGAACTGTAGTGTTTCTTTAGTTTTACAGAGCTCTTAAATATATATATATAAACATAAACATACTAGAGATGTTAGTATATGTATGAACTACATTTAACCAGACTGGTGCTGTTCAAATTTTGTGTGGAGCTCACTGACATGTAGCTGAACTTGCCAGGTATTTGTGTCTGTGAAGTTGCCTCAGACTTGTAAGGTTCTGTTTAAACAAACAATATCATTTACACAACTCCACCTTCACATTCAAAATGCCAGCAGGCCAAACTGATTTTCAGTTTAATTGCAATGACTATTGGCTATTCATGTTAGTTATCGTAATGGACGTAATGGTTTGCATTGAAGAGTGTTCTCTTTCCAGTACAGAGGGATTTACTTTTGTATGGAAACTTCCAGAACAGTTAATATGCAGCTGTAGAAATCCCTCTGCATAGGGAGGAGACAACATTCTGCGCTTTCACCATCTGTTTTATCCTCTAATGACAAATCCAGCATCATAATATTCACAATCCACTTCTTTAAAAAGTGAGATATGTGTCATTTAAATGTGGGTCTGCCATCTCCTGATTTTGTAGAGCAACTTGCCTCTGCCTTGTTTATGGAGAGAAAGGTACACTGAACAGCACTGAGAGCTGTTATTCTTCCTTGTTGCTCTGACCCCAAAAGGCCCAAGAATGGATGGCGCAGCACAAATTTCCAAATTTTAGCTGAGTGTCCCTCAAAAATAGATATGAATATTCACAGAGCTGTGTGTTAAAGACTGATACGAGCATGGCTTTGTTAATGATGTGTATTTTGTTCTGACTCTGTTGGTCTCATTTCCTCACAGAATTATAGAAGCTGCTCTGTTTGGTTGTGATTCTGATGATAATATAAGTTTAATGGCCAATATGAAATGGGAAGAAAGAGGAGATTTGTTCAGCATCTGAAACCTCATAGCTTAATATTACTACCTTGCACCGTGCAAAAAGCAGGAAACTCATCAGCATCGTTAAAATGCCTGCAACTCTAACATATAGTGACAGAAATGCTTAAATATGTATGCACTCGTCAGAAAGAGCTCATTTAATTTTTCCTCTCACTCAGGTTTTCATCAAGGGTGGCAAAACTGTCAGGAAGGAACAATAGTGAAAAATAGAGCTGAGGCAGGCACAGATGTGTGTACAGCTCTCCCAGAGGTATGGCCATCTTTGCTTCTCCACAGTAAGACAGCTCTGCACTATTGCTTGGCGACAGAAGTGTATTTTTAATGTGTTCATAGCTGTCTGCAGGCTGTTATCTGTCATGCTGACAGAGATGGAGTGATCCACCAAAGCCGCAGTGAGCACCTTTCGAGGCACATCAGTTCTGTGGCATTTACAGTAAGTCTAGTGCTGTTCTTCCCCCAGCACTACGTGTAAGTAATTTGGAGATGAGAAATGGAGAGGAGATGGCTCTGAGTTGCTCCAAAGCTCCCATCTGCTGGATGCACCATGCGTTCCCACTGGCCTTTGCCAAAAGTGAGAGCAGCACTGCAGGGTGTCTCAGGAGCACAGTTTAAGGCTGGAGCAGTGCTTACGGAATTTCTGTGGAAGCAGAAAAGGCAGATGGCATATTGCATGTCAGGAAGGTGCTATTTTTCCTTTCTAATCTTCCCTTCTTTGCCCTTTTTTCATCTTCAGAACCTAGAGGAAGCAAGAGTCACCGAGCTGCTGTAGCCACGTAGGGACCAATCCTCAAAGTCTTTACACAGGACTATCAGGGAGCAAAAGCAATGCAACCCCAGCCAAACTGCTCAGGAGAGGAAGAGCTCTGCATCCACATACTTCCATTACTCCCCTTAATTTCTACCCCACCATCTGCTGGATGCAGAGAGCACCCCACTGTTTGCCATACTTGGAAACAAAATATTCATGCTAAGGTTTTCCTGAGAGTGCTGAGGGATTTAGATGCACCCTGGGCATTAATTTTAATGGCCGACACATCTGAGTTACCTGCTGTGCCTGGGAAAGTCTCAGCCTGGGGTTTTATTTATTATTTATTGAATCTTTCCTGAGTAAATAGAACTTATTAGCACAAAGATGATCTGGCAGAACAGTCTTAAAAGGTACCCTATTATTCATGCAATTATACTGCATCACTCATTCTTTTTTATTATTGTTTGTATTACTGTAGCACCTTGAGCCCTGCAATGGAGATGAAGGTCTCTCCATTTCAGCTTCTGTTTGAACACACTAGGAGCCAAACCCCATCCTAAGAGCTTCCAATTTAAAAGCACAAGGGAATACAAACTCTAAGGGAAGAAAAACTGTGGAGAGAAAAAGTGTGTTTGCTCAAGGTCATACAGCAGTTTCTTAGTGGAAGCAGATCTAAAACACAAATATCTTGATCTCCTTGCCCAGTTAGACCCTTCTGCTCCTCTTCTTCCTCAACACCAAAGTACACTGTGTTAATTCCTGCTCTCTGATACTGAAGTAATGGGTTTCACCAGTTCTAGTAAAATTATTCTCGTGTTCCTCAGAAGACTGGTTTCCTACCTATCAGTTTCATTTTGACAGGCCTAACATTACAGGGAAATGAAATATATGTGTGTTCACAGCACAAAACTCCCTTTTTATTGGATGATGCTTTTGGTCTGATGCTTTTATAAATCATAAAACTTTAGTAACCTTTGGGGGAAAAAAAAATAAAGGAACAAACAAAGAATGAGAGCCAAAAATGCAGCATAGCAAACATGGAAATTCTATACAATTTGGATTCAGTTAGTGATTTAGCTGCTTCAGTGTCACTTGTGATGCTGATGCTGAGAGGCTGGGTGTCATCATTTCCTTCCTCATGAAGTTGTGGTCATTCCTACTGTGTCCCTGTACAAACAATATCGTCCTCAATCAGCACCAAAACTCTTGGGGGAAAGACCATTAACGGAGGCAGGAGGAATTGTTCCCTGTGTTCTCTTATGGGGCAGTCAGGAAAGAAAAATTGTCATTCCTGAGGCTCTTGCCTACTGGTTTCTACCAAGAGAGTCTTAACGCCTTTATGGCTATGTGGATATATGCTGTACGTCAAGGTTTACGGCACCTCCAGTGCTGTGTGCACAACATGTGCCCTGCCACGCTGTTGGCCTCTTTTTGCAAACGCAGCCCTGCTGGGGCTGGAGGCTTGTTTCGCCTTGCTTCGCCTCTCCCAGCACTGCTGGATACGAGCTGCATTCCCTGCCCGTGCAGCTGAGTGATGCTGCAATTTGTCACATCCCCCTGGCACAGAGCAGGTCACGGGCTGGATGCATCTGCGAGCATGACTTGGGTAAGGAGCAGAGCCAGAAAGCAGGCTCTGTGCATCTAAGCGGGCAGGAACTTATTTCTCATTTATTTATACGTACTCCTCCTTCTGCATTCAGCAGTGTGGATTTGTATTCACGTGGTGACCTGCTCTGGTAGGATGGCTGTTTAGCTGCTGTGGTGACAATTGAGAGGAGTTACCACAGGGGTCAGGAGCCTCATGCACCTCTCATGTAAAGATGCACAACATCCCTGTATGATGTTGGGTGAGAGGCAGGATTTTGCCTAACTTCCTAAGATAACGCACCCTAGGAAATAGGGATGGACTCCGTGACACGTGCTCAGTCGCATGGACTGAGTCAGGTACAAAAGAGAAGGCAGGAAAAAAAAATGTTGCTGGAGAAAAATGTAGCTGCAAAATATAAAGGCCATGCTCTTTCACCCCTTGGCAATGCCGAGTGTAGTCCTGCTCAGCCACTCCCAAAACTCCCTGTTTTAGCAGAGAGTTGGGTGCGTTTGTAGCTGACCACCAGAGTCTCCACCCTACAAGAGAGACAAGAGCACAGGATACTGCTCCTTTTCCTGAGGGCACTGGCAAATCTCCATACTGCACTGCAGGAACTTAATAATAATATATTTCCAAATATACGTCACTGAGATTTCATTAAAGTCATTATTTCCCGAGCCTCCACCCCATTCTCTATCATATAGTAATTCCTTGAATTGAGCAATTAATGAGTAATGGTCAGATCTGTACTGATCTCATAATGCTCTGCAAACTTTTACAGACTATTTCAATGTATATATTTCAACAGGCCCATTTGAGGGACAGCCTTTTGATCTGAGCACAGTCTCATCTGCAGGCAGTTAAATCAGGTCACGTATGGTGGGAAGGAAAAGGACGGGGACTGAAGCAGGTAATAATGGATCAAACCAACTGAAGTTAATGGGACCCCTTTGCAGGACAGCTGCTGGATGAAATAGGGTCTGATACTGGGCTTTCTCCCTTACAGACCCCAGAAATTTGGCAGAGCTATAACTATTTAAAAAACAAACTAACAAAATAAAACAGTACCTGCCCCACGTCCAAGTCAGAAAGGAAACACACAGAAATGGTTCAGAGCGGGTGCCTTCTCAAGCTTCTCATGAGCTACCTACATACTCACAACTGTTATCCTGCCATGTCCAACAACGTCCAAGAGTGCTTATCCCAGCTATCCAGAATACGCAGGGAGGCAGAAGGTGTGTAAATAATTACTAATAGGGTTCCTCAACTTTTCCTCACCAAACAACACCTCGGGGAACCTTCAGCAAGAGGAATGGACAGTTCTTTCCCTCTGACAGTTTTTTTTGTTGTCCCCATGGAAGCACCCATGTCTCAGGGATGAATTCTCTCCCTTGGTAATAGAATAATGTTGAATGTCATTCTCTCATATGCCCTCCAGGAAACAAGAGCAGGATTTGACTCAGATAAAAGACTCAAATGACCCTTGTAAAAGCAGGAAACCCTGCTAGCTTTCAGACCAACAGAAGGATGGATAAAGTGCACATCAGTACACCAGCTCCACGTATTTCACTGTTGCTGTCTGACCTACAAATCACTTTTCAGGTAGCCTCAGCACTCTTGTATAGGGCAAAAATCACAGTGGGGTCACATAAGCCTCCAATTACAAAACCTGTCTGAACTCTAGGGAGAAAAAAACTCCTTCTTTTAAAATGTACATGGTCAGAGTGCCCTGGCTGGGAGTCCCACTTCACTTCACTTCTCTGTGGCAGACAGGAGGCAAAATATTGCTTGTGTGAAATGTTTATTTTGGGGGCTGTGTGTATGGCGCAATGACAATCCCAATACATTGTTTTTGAAATTTTACCTGTCCTGGTGTATGTGCATGTGTTTGCTGTTTCTACTTTTTAAATGGAATTGAGAAGTATCTGAGCTTAATCCAAATGTCACATCAAGCCTGACACTAGGAGGCACATTTCAGATGTAAAGGAGACAACACAAATGGAGTTCTAGGGAGAACAGCCTGGGATCTGTGTGGGAATAGGAAGAGGCTGACTGCGGGGACAACTGGCCCACAGCATAAATAATGAAAGCAGTACTCTTCTTCCGGCCTGCCCAAGGTCATTCATCCCATCTATCGTGTCTGTTGTTCTCTTTATATCTTGCCTTGCCCTAATTTATTTTATTTTTAATAAATCCCTGTTTAAAAAAAAAAAAAAAAAAAAAAGTCACATTTTGATGAGGGAACACAAGACAGTTCCAGTCCAACCATGATCTATCAAATTAAAATAGAAAAAAATCCCTCCCTTCCATCAGACAGCAACTTCCAAACTGTTACTAAGAGCAGACCAAGTCCATAAATCATTCCTAAATTGCCTATCAGGCCACAGTAGGGCTTTTATCTACAAAATAAAGTAGTGCAAATATATAAGGCCTATAAAGTTTAAGGACAAAATATTTACCAGTGGTAATTAAAACCCAAGAACTCTAGAACAGGCACACTGTTACAGAGTGGACTCCAGGCTGATGTAAATGGGCACAGGTCCATTAGCCACAATGAAGAAAATCCTATTAACTTTAGGTGAAGATTTGTTCCTTACACATCTTATTTTGCTACCAAAAGACCAGGTTGTGCTTTCCTTACTTGCATTATATAACCTCAAATTGATTTCAGTGGGACCATTTGAGTAGCAAGGTACCACTCAGCTTGGAAAGAGATGGCTGTACGTGGCCTTTGGTGTGCAATAGATTTTTTTTAAGCCTATAAAAAGAGATATTTTCTTTACATACCTTTTTCAAGAACTATAATGTAAGTAGTTATGACTCTTCACATCGTTTGTCTTTCTCTTGTTTTAATTGCAATAACAACAGATGGAAATAGTCCTAGTTGTGGAAGTAGCTGATGCAGTTGCCTTTCTCAGGCATTCGTACTAACGAAGGGGTTAAGACAGTGGAGTGATCCCTGTCCCTTCCCAGGACACATAGCGTGCTAATGTCAGATTTCTGAAGTCACACCACTCTGCCAGCTCTCTCCCTGTCAAGCAGGTGGTGAGTGAAAAGTTATTCAAGGATGGTGTTATGTACCCTTCATGAATTATGCATCTTAAACAAACTTACATGATCTGAAGCACTCAAGTAGAAGCCTTTTAGCTAGAAGCAGGCCACTGGAGAGCTTAGCTACAGATCTCCAATGATGATTTCAAACAGCCTGCTGTACTACGCCTGCTCCTGCTCCCTCTTTGACTCAGTGGCCCATGCTTCGCTTCATTTGCTTGCTGCAGCTGCAATGGAGCTTCTGAAATCCCTGTAGGAAAGGCCCAGCTCAAAGCATCTTCAATGGTTAAAAGGGCTGCAGTTCCTTCTGCTGGGAGCTTTGTCTTTGATGGGCCTGGGGGGAGGTGCTGACTGGGTTTGGTTTTGTTCTGAAAAAAGGAGAAGTAGAAAGAGAAATTCTGCCAAGGTCATTGTTTTTTTCCCTTTCATGAAAAGATAACCAATGTTGTTTTAATATTTTCTTTCAGTGAAAGGGAATCTTGCTGTGTCTTCATTGCAGCTATGGGCTGGTTCAAGAAATGCATTAGTCACTGTGTCACTTAATCAGCCTCTGACAATATTGCCTGGCAGTAATTAATTGTTTCCTATCCAGAATGCACTACTTGGGTGCAAGATGTGGCATTTTTTCTCTGGTCCTCTGGTGACGTTAATCTGGTAGGAAGGTGGGTGCACCGCCTGCTTGCGCACCACAAACTATAGTTTTCAGCACTTGAAGTTCCTCCGGTGGGGAGAGGAATTAACACAGGATTTAATTTTATCGCCCTGTGCAGCCCTGCTGGAAGAACGCTTCTTCCTCTAGACAGTGTCATGGTTTCATTGTGAATATACCACCAAACTTACAGTGGATAGAGCTTTATCCCAAGAAAAGGTCCCTCAGCCTGACATACAGCATTTCTCACAGAGCAGTCACATAAAAAGAAGGAAAATATGGTACAATTATAGACTGCCTACAAGAGCACTAGTCACTTGAGATCCAGGCTTTGTTGGCACAGATAATACTAAAGCTGATTGCTTCGGTTCTCAGTATTTCCTTGTTCTTTTGCGCAGTCATCAGCAACACCTACTAACTAACAACTTGATCCCAAACTTTATCAGGTGCTGTTCACTCAGAGGCAGGGGGAACATAAGTTCTGCTTTCTTTGAGCTAGGAGCAAGCCCATACCCATTAAACCCAGAGCAGCAACATTACAGCTGCTGAGCTCCTCACCTGTGCAGCCTCCTCACAGGTGTTGCTGTTAGATACGGAAGAGAAGGACTTGGAACCTGACCAGCCCCGCTTCTGGCCAGTCAGCACCTGACCACCTTTTGCTTTGTAAAGGCTGGAAAGGAAGGCAGCCTTCTTTTTTCTACTGTCAGGTGGCTTCTTCCTTGTGTCTCCTGACCCTAAGGAGGGGATCCACCTCTTCACACACAATGGAGCAAGGCACACACTTGGGAGATGCAAGCTTTAGTGTAAGTGGTCAGATTTTAATTTGCTTTAATGCTACTGTGAGTCAAATTTCTTGGTTTTCAGTTTTCAGTGGTGGGTGGTCAGTAAACATGCAGATGGTTTACTTATGGGAGCAACTTTGTGGGGGCCACGAGTGAGTTAATACTGCAGGCTGGTGACACCAGACTTTATGGAAGTAGCATTCTGTGTGTATTGCAATGCTTACATCTGTCAGAGTAATTCTACTTCTGCACCAACACATTTGGGGAGATGGTATTAGTAGGTCAAACTGTTTTGCAGACTTTTGGAGCAGCAACATTTTCATCTTGTTGAGCATTTTGTGAGCAAAATCTTTATAGGCTGTTTTGAAACTAACACATAGCTTCAAAAACTATCTTTCCAGACAGAGCTTTTTTTTAAAAAAAAAAATCACTAGAAGAAGAAATAATCAATTTTTTTAATAGTTTGCAGCAGGGTATGGTAATGAGTCCTTTATACGTTTCATGCTATGTTCAAGATACATTTTGTTAAAGACTGACAAAAAAAATCCAGACAAAAACAACAACAAAGAAAATAATAAGAAAAGAAACTCTGATATGTGTCAGTGTGAAAAGAAAAATAATGTTTGGTTAAAATTTGTGAAACTTGTTGGTAAATGTTGGTAAAATTCAGCAAATACTGCAATTTTTATGTATCTACATTTAGGGATTTAGTTCAGTAAAGTGAGTAAACAAGGCTTGTTAACTCCTGCAGAGAAGGTCTGCATTTGGAAAAATTGGAAAATAATCACGTATAATCGCTGCACCCTTGAATGTGGTGTGGAATGCTGTGTTCATGGCACAATTCGCTTCTTTTAGCATTGCAGTTTTGACTGAGGGACATCGTGAAATTCTGGAAATATTTATGATGAGTGTGCTAGATAACTGAGGAAATGCACTCCTTCATCATCTTAACTGTATATCCAGACTTTTTGCAAGTTCATTTCTACAAATATAGCTTAATATAAATCTTCAACATTTTGTGCAGAAACAAGTGCCATGGACAGAACTCAGGTTACCATAATCCAGATGCACTGCTTTCCTTCATGTTTTTAAAACAAATCTGAGGCAGAGTCCAGCTAGCCAAGCAAGCGCTTAAATTGCCAATGTGCCCTCAAGAGAAGAGCTATTGAGTGCAAATGTTTTTTTAAAAAAGTCAGAAGAACAAAGGAGCTCAGTTTGACCCTGCAAGATCCACCTTTAATCACAGCTTTGATCAGCCTTTTCCCCACGAGGCTCTCCTCAGCCATGGAAAACATCGTCCCTGGCACGCAAACAGGCTCCTCATGGATGGGAGCACAGCACCTGCCAGACACCCAGCAAGGCTACGTGCTCCCAGGGGCTCTGCCCTTCGCTCATCCTTCTTGCCACCTCTAGGCTTCCTCATCCTCAGACAAGGGCGTTAAATCTATAAAATACTATGTAAATCAAAGTTCTTGGGTTAATGTACCTCTAATTAAACTCCAGAGGAATTCTGTAAATGGGTTTTTTGAATCAGATTTTCTTAAGTGTAGATGTCGTAAAAATAAAAAATTAGCGTTTGGAAAGCAATAACTGCAGTTTTTCAAGAATGACAGCAAAGTGGCAAGTCCTTGTATTCTTTGAGGTCAATCTGTTAGCCATGTTAGTACATAGCAAGCTTACTTAGGGAACAGAGAGAGGAAGAAATGGCAGCGTTGATCTCTCCGAGTGTAAATTGACCATAATTTCCTCCACTGTCTTCCCTGCTGTTTGTCGTTGTTCTGTGACATTTTGCCTTGGAAGTTGTTCATGTCTGCTTAGCACTGGACATTTATTAGAAGGTTAAAGTAATTTCTCCAGCTGTACTTTGATCAACTTCTGCTTGGGGACTCCACGAGCCAGAGTGTGGCCAGGGCCCTTGGTGGGAAGCTTGCACCAAGGTGGGAGCTGCTGAAGCCAGTGGCTTGAGACCAGAATTTGACCTTTTAGCTGAGCATGTTGCATTCATTCTTATTTCATCCTGCTCTTTTTCTGGAGTCATTTAGGGAGACATTAGAAAGCCAACCTGCAGCTAACTCATCATGGAGAATAAAAGGAAATTTTAATCATATAATGAAATTAAGTCCCAGTCCCTGGTTGCCTGGCTAATCTCATGGAATAGAATGGGTCTGTTCCTTCCGTCTCCCTTGGACAATACCGAGAGTAAGCCTGCAACATTCTTCCCAGTGTTTAATTGGGGATTTTCTTTCAGATAAGCTCTTCCAATTTTG